>JAPKLW010005047.1:0-22904 GCA_026898455.1 Plectranthus barbatus
TAATAAAAATAAACTATTTTAACTATTACACTTGGAGGCGGGATATTATATATAACTTTTAAAATATAAATATATTTTAAATTTATAATTTAATGCTAATTTCTATAATATACTTTGAGTTGGTTTCCTGCGAGACGGTTCATCATTTTTTTATTGTGAGACGGACTTTAATACATCATTTTATTTTTAAAAATTATATTATTTGTAACAAAGAAATACATCATTTGCAATAAAGAAACACATCATTTCATTAAATTCGTCTCACAATAAAAATGGTTAGACATCATTTGCAATAAAAAAATATATCATTTCATTAAATTCGTCTCACAAAAAAAATGATGAGACCGTCTCATTTGAGAATTTACAAATATATTTTTGTTTAAATAAGTCAAGTCCGGATTTGGCCTATTTAATTATTGAACTTTTTACACAGCTCAATTATGCCCAATTTAGTATATTAATCAATTTAGACTAGGCCTGCACTAGACTAGGTACAAGGGGTAGCAATAAATTTCTGAAACCAATAATCAATTTCTCGACCTCTTATTCGGGAGATTCTTACACTAAATAAGAGAACCCTACCCATGGAATCTCCACCATCATATTCATATTTCATACTCAATCAATCAGTTCCCAGTTGGCCGCATAATTTGAGAATATCTCATGAGATTGCCTTCAAATGATTTGATTAACTCAAGTGTCCAATAAGAATGTTGTATCCAATAAGAAAGAGCCAACAAGGTGCAATTCAACTAAAAACTTGATTTCAATGCCTTCATTATCTACTTAGTTTGTCCAATAATTTCAGTGCTACCTTCCATTCCTCCTTATGGCTTAATTTGATTATGCTTTAACATACCTAATTAACCAAGGCTCTAATACCACATGATACGATGTTTGCTGGAATGATAAGAATCATATCTTAGGAATTCGATTGAAGATAGAACGCATGCGAAAACAAATTAGACCGAACGGATGAAAAACCAAACACTTTTGGATTCGAAAACCTCCAAGTACCGTAATCCAAATTTAATATCCTGCGACGCAAGAAACGAATTCGCCCAACAAAGATAGATATAATTGAAGATGCTACAAAACGTATGCGAAATTTCGATTGATAAGTTGAATATGAACTTCTATGGTGAACCATAAAAGTTCGAGAGTTTTCAGAGTGGGATAAAATAACTCACGGATTTTAAACTTAAAACTGAAAATCGAAATTAAAAACATGAATATCAAGTCATATTGTAGAGGGAGAAAATAAATAAATCATAATCAAACTAGGAAATCAATTTTAATCTGAATCAAACAAGAAAATCAAATATAATCCTAATCATACTAGGAAATCAAATCTACTCTATCTAAAATTAGTAAATAACTCAACTTTTATTTAATATATAAAATCCAATGCTTCTAATTGTGTTTGCTTGACCCACTCAACTTTCTAAATATTTTACTAATTCGTAAAATTTTTAATAAACATAATTTGTAAATGGTGGATGTTCATATATATAACAAATTAATTTATCTCCAATATCTTTTACTAAATCTAATATATAAAAGATTATATTAAAATAAATTTAAAAGGATATTTTAAATTATAAAACATGAAATTAAAACCCTAAATTCTAAATTATCCAAATAATTTTAATTTTAAATTTTTGTTTCTTCTCATCCACCCGTCGACCACTCACCGCTACTTTGTAAAAAAGAGATTAAGATATTGTTAATGTCATGTCCCTTGTCTTTTAACTAAAGATTTTTGCAAAAAACATGAGATAATAGATTAGATACTCTCTTTAAGTAATATTGGTTTATTTTGCACTAAGTATTATATTGATGTTCATGATAAGAATGTCCATATATTCCATGAGGAAGGTCAAATCATTTTATTTCTGAACTGTCAAACTTTGATCACTTTCGATTTGTTTATGGAAGTGATTGACTTACAAGTTCAAGAACTCAATGAGCAATTCGGTGAAATCAATACAAAATTACTTATGTGCATGACTTGCTTATGTCCAGCTTCGCTTAGTTTAAGTAGGAAAAGATACTAAAACGAGCTACATTTTACCCTTCTGAATTTTCAAGCATTAAATTGATGACTCTTGAATGTTAACATGATATTGTTTATTTTTTAAAAAATTTATTATATATTATACCCCAATTTATAATTTATGGATCCACCATTATTAGTATACCTACTTTATTAAATAAGTATGAACAAATTTTACCGAATTAATAGTTGATTTACTCAGCTCATTTACACCCTAATAATCTAACTCTAGAAAACGTAAAAAAGGAAGAGAAATCAAACTTGGATTCGTCCACAAGAACGCACATCAATTACTCTGTCTTAACATATGAAGCCGGATATATTGACTTCTTTTTAGGCCCTACTTCAATTTACACAAAAAAAAAAAAAAAAAAAAAGTTGAAAGTTTGTGCACAGATAATATAAACTACACTCCAAATTCTTGAAAGATATTTGTCATGACATAGATAGACATGAGAATAGGAAAATCTAATGCTTTTCATTGGTCCATTTTGAGCGAAATTTCCACAACGCAGTGGATAATAATGAACGATTATCAGCCCTTTTCCATGGTAGCCTAACGTCTTAAATTATTTTAAGATTATCACTACGATAAATATTTATATATTAGGAGTGAATCAAGTGAGGGTGGATCGAGTATTAAAAGTGAGTTTATATTAAATTAAAATGAATCTATATTATTTATTAGAAAAAATTGTGGTCCATATTAATTTTTTTAACAAAATCTTATATATAATTGCTTTATAAGGTATGTTTATTAAATTTAATTTTAATTTACAAAATAATTAAGCATAACAAAAATTATATTTAATTATAAATAATTTTTTTTAATCTCAATCATTGATCTTAATTATCCACACAAGGTTACTCCTATTTAGCATAAACTCTAATTTAAATACTAGATCACACACACCCATGCGCGCGCGCGCACGCACACACACACATATATATATATATATATAGAGAGAGAGAGAGAGAGAGGAGAGAGATGAGATCATGTGAGAAAAAAAGAATGAATCTTACTCATTAGATTTAAATAAATCAATGGTTGATATACAATCAAACAACAAAATAATTATGCAACAACTAAAGCAAAGTCAAACAACGACATGAACACAAACAAGCGACGTCATGAACAAAACCAAACACCTTTCTCACTTTCTCGCGGGGATTTTTCAACAATGAGGCAATTTCTTCATCCATTGTCTGTTGCTAAAGGTGCTTTTCAGAACTATTAACTGTTTCTTTTATGGACTTAGGCTCATCACCATCAAGTTTATCAGCTATATTCAGGCCGAGAAAGATTACATCAGCCTCACTAAACCTTTTAGGAGGGTGAATCTCCCTCCTAACTCTATCTCTTGTTAGCTAGTAATCTTGAATGTCATGCTGCTGGATCTTTTGTTGATCACTAAACAAATAATCTTTCTGTTTTGACTTTATATTTTCATTTGTATGAAACTCCTTCTTGACTTCAGTGTCAAGTATATTTGGCTCTACAGTTTCAGATTCATAATTTCCCTTGTTAGCCTAACACTATATCCCTGATGGTAATTATCTTTAGTTCCTTAAGGGTATCCCAACATTATACACTTTAGGGTCCTTGGATCTAGCTTATCTTTCCTTGTGTGTACTTAGACTAAGCAGCCAAATGGTCTAAGGTGAGCATAATGTGGAGCTCTCCCAAACCACACCTCATCTGGTGTTTTGAAGTGTAAAGTTGTAGCCGGATTTTTGTTCACTAGATATGTTGTTGTAGCTAGTGTTTCACCCCAAAATTTCTTTGATAGTCCAGATCCAAGCACCATGCATTTGACCCTCTCAAGAAGGGTCCTATTCATTCTTTCTACCAATCCATTTTGTTGTGGATCGTTTGGTGCAGTGTGATGCCTTTTGATTCCTTTTTCTCTACAGAACGATTAAAACTCTTCTGAAATTAACTCCAGCCCATTATATGTCCTCATACACCTCACCTTCTTGTCTTTTTCATTCTCCATAAGGGTACACTACTCCTTTAACTTATGTGGTGTCTTATCCTTGCTTCTTAATGTTGGGATTATATACTAAAAGTATTTATGATTAAGTGTGTTCGGTTGATACACTGATCTTCATAAATGTGTTACATCAACATAATCACTATCTAATATAACAAACATAAGATACGAACTATAATATCCTATTATCTCGTCTTTAGGGATGATCATATGGTTTGTAAGAGATCACAGAGGACCATATGAATCGTTTGACCTAGCGAGATATAAACAGTATCACGGCTGAGATAGTCCCTGGATAGACTGTCAGTTTAGGCTACGACACATCAATATATAAGTGAGCTTATCCTAGCTACTTGATGTGTCGGTACATCTTTATGTATTGATGGGATCAACGGTACGATGTGTCATTCTTATTGACATATGAGTGAGACAGATCTCTAGATACTTATTATGATCCTAAACCTAATGGAAGGCTAAGGGGCATACACAAGTTGACCACACTTTGACTTGCTATGGTGGTGAGTCTCTTATGTACTCTTATATCTACAACTTGGATGTGACGGTTTGTGTGTGACCTGCTTAGGCAGAACATGTAGGTAAACATATTCGTTTTAGGATTGAGACATTCCGTGAAGAGCTCAAAAGGTTCATTATGCTAAACCCTGCAGGTTGAATTATTAATTCAAGCATAAGTGAAAATGAGTGAGTGGTAGTGGTACTACTCAGGAAATTTGATATTAATTAATTATGGCTGATTGTCATAAGCCAAATTAATTAATGAATGTCCAAAACCTTAAATATATGGATCATTCAAGTTTAATGCAACTCAGTCCTAATTACGTGGTAATAAGGAGGTGAGTCAGCATTGTTTCTATGGTGAAGGTAAAATAATGTTTTATAAATTAATTATGCTATGGGTTGAACATGGAAGAATTAATTAATAAGGGGGGCCAACTTTATTATTTGCATTTGATCCCTGGTCTGGCCTACAAATTGCTCAGAGCGCCCATTAGTATTAGGAAAACCCTAATACTATATGTACCTCTTCTCTCTATCCGATCAATATGAGAATTTATTATTCAACATAGAATATTGAGAAACTGTGAGGGAGAGGACGGTGGTTATCAGAATGGAGGAAGTGATCGATTCCCCCGATCTTTTGATTCAACTCGGTAGTGTATCCTCACCAAATTTTTGAGGAGTGATCACTAGTAAAATAACCAGATAAATTATAGAACAGTGGCAAATAAATTTATAAATGTACTCTAAGGTAGTTGAACCCACAGAGACTTTATAACGAAACTATTCTATGTACTAGCCATAGTTCTCAAATTATAGTTGTTTGAGTAAGTTGAAACTAGGGTTTTGGTTTTAGAATTTAAAGATGACAATGCAGAAAAATAAAGGGTTTTGAAAACAGAATTTAAAGATACAGATTCCAGGCAGATAATCGAATCATCAACATGCAAAATTCATCAACTCAGCAATGGGGAATAATTAGATTCGAATGGATTAAATCCCGGGTTTGGCAATTGAAACCTAGATTACTAATATGTGACTATCTCCTCTCGGTCTCAAGAACACAATATTAATCAATCTCCATAATTGTCTAAGTTAATCTTACAAAATAATTCTTCCTTTTGAGACAGAAAACAATTGTAATTAATTTCTTCTTCCTATTACCAATTTTCACCTCTCGGTCCTTCAACTAATAACTACAAACCTAGAATCAAATTCATCTCTCGATCCTTCTTTAAATCTAAATTCGATTAATTAAATTCAGGAAATTAAACCATGCTATTGAGTTGAATCATTCATACATGCATCAGAAAAGATTATCAAAAACCCTAAAATCTGCTAAGGTTTCAACCACTAAACATGGATAGAAATAAAGCAATCATTTTAGTAAAGTTCATAAATTACCTTACAAGAAAAAGAGGAACCTTGAAAGTCTTCAAAAACTCAAATGCAATAAAATTCTAAGTAAAATTAAAGACATATTTTCGAGCCTAGGAGTGTTGTATTTATAGAGTAGAAAACAAATCTAAAAAAGGGTACTGGACTAAAGGATAAAAAATATTCAAAATGGGCGAATTCTCCTTTCCTGGCCTTAAAGCAATGCATTGATTTCCTTCAAGCCTTCATCTCGGTCGATCCTCGGGCTGCATGTCGTTCGACAACCGTGATGTCGGTCGACATACATGCAAATGTCGAGCTCTTCTTCGGGTGCTGCAATCGATCGACATCCAACCTTTGTGTCGGTTGACATTCTCCCTATCGATCGATACAGAGGTCATGCTTCAGGTTTTTGGCTCGTCTTCCAACTCGGTCAACTACCCGTATGTCAATCAAAGCAACAATTTTGGAGGCAAGAGTGATAGGGGCTGAAGGCAAGAGGTGGTGGTGAGCAAGCGGCTGCGTGCATGCATAAATAGCCCATGTCCCAATCTGACTTTTGTCCAAACCAGCCCACCATGATCGTGCCTCGTCTTGGAGTGAGAACGAGAACAACCTTATCCGGATCGCATCTTGGGAGACTCCATTTTGCTTCACAGTATCGCACACCTCGATGAATTGGTTGAGGTGGGCATACGGATCCTCTACGGCTCTCCCCCCCCGAACTGGTTCTGCTGCACCATCTGTATCAGTCTTGTGCGCAGCTCAAAGTTGTTAGCATCAATCCTTACTATGAATCCGGCCTCTTCCTGCTGTGGTAGAAATCGATCCAAGATGGACCTTTGTGGCACCACGACCTGCCTTCCATCCAGTTCTGCCAATCTGGCAGCTTGTTCTGCTTGCGTTGCTTGAGCCGCTTGAAGTTGTGCTCTCAGTTGCTGCACTTCATTGAGAAACTGTCTCTGCTCCTCGGGAGTCATATTCTGAAGCGTGTCTTCTGGGTTTGCTTCCATCTCAAAGTTTAATCTTTTGCCTTTCTTTCTATTCTTCATGCAGGCTGCTTCAATCTCTGGTATGAATGGCTCAGAATTTTTTCCTTTGTTCCTCGTGTTCATGCACCTGCGCAGTAACCAAGATAGAAATCAGAGTATCCCGGCCGGGATGGTAGGTATCACGGCCGAAATGGACTGCTCTGTCTCGATCGAGGCAAGGTTTACCTCGACCAAAACAGACAGGAATCAGAAAAATTCACGCACACGAAATAAACACAACCAGAAACCAAAAATAAAGAAAAATAACACAAAATTGAAAATACTAAAAATAAGAAAAATAGTACTCAATCCAGAAGTTCTTGAACAAGACAGTAATGACTCGCCGTCTGACTATCCCCGGCAACGGCGCCAATTTGATCGATGCAAAATCTGCACACAGATTATAGCAAAGGGAAAATAAATTTATAAATAACCCGAAGGTATGTCAAACCCACAGATAGTGCAACGAAGGCAAATCATGTACTGAATGTAGTTTTCAAAAACTTTGTTTGGGCAAATCAATTTTGAGGGTTTTGGGTTTTTTCAAGACAATAATTAAAGGGATGAAATTCAAATACTAAAAAGCACAGATTCTAGGAAAATCTATCAATATGATCAACATGCAAGAAACAAATATTCAAACCCAGAAAAGATATTTTTGGTGGAAAGTCTGTTAGTGTGGAATCAATTCCTTGGTCGGGCAATTAAATCCTAAATTATCAACTAGTGATTATCTCCTCTCGGTCTCAAAAACACCAGTTGATTCATTTCATTGAAATTCAGATTAATCCTACAATTGAAATCTTCTTGGTCGGATAGATAATCAAAAGTCTTAAATCCTAACTTCCTATTACTAACCTTCACCTCTCGGTCCTTCGATTAATAATTGAAACCTACCTCAATCTTCATCTCTCGATCCTTCGATGAGAATAGACTTAAAACAAAACATAGAAGTTAAACCAATTTAGTGGGTTTGAATTATTGAATCTAAACATGCATCACGGATGGAGAAACCCTAGAACCTGTTTAGGGTTCTAGCCTAACATATTGAAAATAAACATTACAAAGAAAATTAAAGATTCCATTAAAAACAATAAAGGTTTAACAAAAAAAACTAAAGAGGAATTCTGAAAAACTTAAAGTGAAAACAAAAAATTAAAGATAATGTGTAAAAGCAGGGAACTAACAACCCTAATTCTGAGCTATTTAAGAGTTTATATAGTGGTAGGGTTGAGGCCTTGGATGGTATATTAACTCCAAAATTCGTCCACCAATTAATTTGGTATCTTGCTCCTTTTAAATCTTCAAAACGTGCAAAATTGGACTTCAGACATGCGCGTCCCGGCCGGCATCAACTCTGCCACGGTCGGGCCGTGTTTCTGCACCTCGGGCGGGATGATCTTCATCTCGGTCGAAACAGAATGCTCTCCTTGGCGGATTTCCTTATCTCTTGACCAATTCTTTTCTTTTTCATCACTTTTTCTGCATAATCATCCACCACAAACATAATACCTTCCACTACATACTCATGCTCAATTTATTCAATAAAATAAACAAAAACTCATAAAAGATAAGAAAAACAATGCGATAAGTGAGTAGAAATACGAGCTTATCAGGCCACGAGAATTTTATTTTTTTATTTGTTTTATTATCGTTATGATGTAATTTATTATGTGCTCACTAGTAAATAATAGGGAAGCATGCTTACTGCTTTATTTATTTCCGTTAAAGTATATTGTAATTTTAAATTGTTGAGCACATTTTTGTGTAATTTATTTATGTTTTAAATTTTGTCTATAAAATTCAGGATCATATTAATTTATGATCGAATTTTAGATGTGACATAATTTAAGAGACATAAAATAATGTGTGCGCATGAAACCTTTAGAAATTAAAATACTAAGCCGGATTTTAGTTCTTTGCTAACTAAAATCTTAGACTTCCACAAATACGACTTCTTATTAGAAGTAAGGTATTTTGAAGCGTAAACATCTACTCGGGTTGCTTGCGTTAGAAATAACTTACCAGTTCTAATGCGATGAGGTTTCCAAATAAAACATTTATTTTAAGACGAGAAATGAGAGCCTCTGAGCAAATGTCTACTCGGGTAGCTTATTGTCTCAGATTAATCTAAATGGGATAACAAAGGATGTAAAGAGCATGCGGTATGGGTCTTGTACGTATGCCAAATTGTCTTTTATCATCCGGAGTTAGGATTGTGGTTACTTTGGCTTAGGTGTTTCCTGGAGTATAACTCATTTGTGATGTCTCTGCTCCGGATAGGTGAACATGGTCTTAGTATCTCCAATATTAATTTTTTTTGTCGGTGGATACCTGGCATGTTCTGAAATTAAAGTGCCTATTTTAGTCTGGTTGAGTGTTTGTCGAAAACGCCTACTCAGGTAGCTTGCGGTAAATTAGCTTGGGCAAATGGAGGAAACAAATTGTATTGCTTTATCTAAAGGTTTTATGCATATTTGTTTCAATTGTTCGTTGTTTGTGCTTACTTTAATCCGCTTATTTATTTTCAAATATGTCTATTATTGCATCGCTCATTAATTCAACTGTACACAATTCCTTGACTGGTCCGAATTTTCTTGGATGGAAAAGTGACATTATCAAATATTTGGATTCATTTGGACATTTGTTTGTTCTGCAAACTCCCTGTCCGAGTCTGCTGACAGATACATCTACCAACGAGGAGCATGCATAGTATCACATGTGGATGTGGTCACATGCGAATCTACAATTTCCAGAGTTTTAAGGAATCTCCTGAATTGAAAAGTTGATTTATCAAGAGACAAAAATGGGATTTCCAGAATTAACTAAGAGATCTGTTCTCAGAAGGCGGCTAAATAAGGATAGAGCTAATCAAACGAAGAAGAGACCTAAAACGTCTATGTGCTTTTTAGAAAAAGAAGGAAAGAGATTGGCGGTTCTACAGCATGTATCTAACGGACAAAAGATTCAAAGATTTATGTTTGAATCTCTGTTTATAAATAGAAGGATTTGCAAAGAAACAGAAAGTTCGACAATCACAAAAAATAAGCATACACTCTGTCGAATTCATTCCCAATCAAGAACCGATTGAGGCTTTGCAAAAGCTACCCGTGTTCATCACGAGACCCTAGAAGCTCGCTTCTGAGGTTACTTTGGAGTTCTTTCTGTCTAATAAAGAACTTAGCAGTCATCTTGATCTGCAAGATCGACTATTACGGGCAACTGCCGCAGAGTGGAGAAGTTCAAGGAAGAGCTATAAAATCATACTCCAGCATTCAAGGAGGTTGCGTTGTGCGTCTTCACTCCAAGAAGTGTTGAGAAGATTGATATCAAAGGTGTTTGAAGGCGCGATGTGACCAGACAGAGGAGCTGCTTACCGTTAGAGATCAAGTCTGACCTGTTGTATTCAATCTTAGTGAATTCTAGTCAGTAGACTGTAGAGTGGACGTACAATATTTGTTCGAATCACTATAACCTTTGTGTTATTTATTGTTTCATTGCTTTATTTACTTGTTGATTTGAAACCCAACACCTCAAGTGTTGGTGTATAATCTGAAATAAATCTAAGTACCTTACGAGCTTAAACACTTATCTTATAAGAATTTGCTGAGTCGAGACCTCAAAAAGATAAGTGCAAGAACATTTATATTCCGATGTATTAACATTTACTCTGATCGGGGACCAACATGTATAAAATCACTAATTTTATTTTTGTTATAGTTTTTGTCCCTGTTAGAAACTGAGTTTCAGTTTAATCCCTAATTTGATATTTTGATGTGTCAAAACTTACTTCATTATTAAGTTTCTAGAGTCACTGAATATAATCCTTGTATAAGATTAATCGAGTTGTAATAGACTAGAAACTAAGCTGAAGATCGAGCGAACAGAGACTATGTCTCTAGGGGAAAAATTGTTAGAAATCAAAAGACAAAGCTCAAGATATCAAGAAACAAGTTTCTGAGCTTAAAGAGAAAATCCAAGAAACTTGAAGTGCTGAAGATAAAAGTTTCGTGCTGAAAACTTAGTAAGGCCAGAAACTCAATTTTTGGAAACTAATTTTTTTCTTGAAGTAAGAAGAAAACTCAAATTGACTCAGGAGATATCAGTTTTCAGTTTCAACATTCCAAGAGCACGTGAAACACAAGGATTTCGAAATCAGACTCGAGACATCTCAAAGTAAAGTTAAAAAGTCAGTACGAGGAAACTCAAACTTAGATTCCTCGGACTAAAACTTAGTTTGACAATAGCAGGTAGAAAGTACACTGCAAAACATGAAAAGCAGGCGGCAGAGCAGGAAGAATAGCCATGATTGGATGACTCAATCATTGTCTCTAACGAGCCGGATTGATGTGTCTAATGGATAAGAATTCAAATTGTCATCCATGACATCCTATAAATAGCTCTACACGTCGATAGAATCATCATCGAAAATCATACGCAAAACTGAGCCAACAATCTGCCAAACTTTCTACACAAAGCTCTCTGAATTTCTGTGTCCTCTGAACACGAGACTTGAATTTCTAACTCAAGTTATTCTCTCCATGCATATGTCTAAGTGCACGAGACTGAAGCTCTTACTTGGTGAATATTACTTTTCAAAGTAATATTCATAGCAGTCAGTTTTCTATTCTGGCCGACAGGTATAGTCAACCTTACTGAGTTTTGGGAAGAGCAAGAAAACATCCAACCATTCAGTTTGAAGGTTGTGGGGTGCGTCCTCACTTTAACTTGAAGAAGGAGTAAGCTTATAAGGAGTTTCTGGGTGAGTGACATCAGCAGACCGAAAGACGGAATTCACAAATGAATGTAGTTTGAATATTCGTTCATCATATTGATTGAGTTTTGTCTCATATGTAGAAGTTTTTATTTTACAATGTTGATTGAATTAGAAAGGTTGTCTCATTTAATATGATATGCTAGATAATATAAACTGCTTAATACTAATTTAACACGAAATAATACATTTGATAATTAGTATGGTGTGCAAAACTACTTTTCTGAATACTTAACATTGGACATTTTTTATTTTTTTTTTTTGAGCAAACATTGGACATTTTACATATATATATATATATGCGAATTAAATGTTTCATTTTAACAGCGATGAAAATCAAGGATCAAAATAATATTTTGCAGGCAACGTGTTCAGCTTTAGACAGAACAAGCCAAGAATTGTGACATGTTATAACTTACAAGTTGCGTCGCATGCTACATTAGTAGCAACACATGTAACATAGCATACCCATCATTGTACATAGAGAGAGTATTTTATGTTAAAAATTTGGTTTCTCTTAAATAAAAATAAATCTGTACCATTCATCTAAAATAATTATTGGCTGAGATTAAGTTTTTTTTTTATTTCATTCTTAATTACTTTATAAATTACTTTCAATCTAAAGCAATTAAGCACGAAAGAAAATTATGCTTAATTTTTAATATTTGATAATTAAATCTCAACCATTGATGCTATTAATTCAATGGTTGAGATTCATTCATAATTAATATAAATTTAATTTTAATACTGATTCACAATTCATATATAGTAGTAATCATATATTAACAATTCTTCAAAAGCGAACTAAAATATGAACAAAAAATGTACCTGTCCAAGGCTGCAAATTTTTATTTATTATTATTATTATTATTATTATTATTATTATTATTATTATTATTATTATTATTTTTAATTGATGCATTTGAACATTTTGTGAAATTGGTGAGTTTTTCTACCAATACAATAACATTTTATAGGCGACATTGATGCTTTTTTTAATCATAAATATTCATATGTATCTATTGCGCATAAAAAAAAGTTTAAGTACATGCATTATATTTTTGTTGTACTAATTGATGAACTTTTGAGTTGCCGACCACAAATGTATCATTTATTAATATTTTAACATATATAAAGCAGTTAACATATAATCATTACCTTAATGATTCTTTAATGCCCGAACTTACCATTATATATACAGTGCTAAACCTGAAATTCAAATACTATAAGCCATGGAATTCCACTACACAATCTATGGAATCCTTGCCTCCTTCCTTTTCTTCTATTACATGTTGTCGTTTAGCTGGTCTAACAAGCCAAAACACACTTCACACAACGCGCCGCCAGAAGCCGGCGGCGCACGCCTCTTCACAGGCCATCTCCACCTCATGTCCGGCGGCTCCTCCACTACCCTCCCTCATTTCAACCTAGCCAACCTGGCCGACAAACACGGCCCAATCTTCACGATCCGGCTGGGCGTACGCCGAGCCGTGGTGGTGAGCAGCTGGGAAATAGCCAAAGAACTCTTCACCACCTGCGACGCCCACATCTCGTCCCGGCCGCGGCTGCGAGCCACCGAGCACTTGAGCTGCAACTTAGCCATGTTCGGGTTCTCTCCATACGGACCTTACTGGCGCCAGATACGCAAGCTAGTGACCACCGAGCTTCTGTCGGCTCGCAGGCTCGAGCTGCAGAGAGACGTGCGCGTGTCGGAAAACGCGATCCTCGTTGACACGCTTTACAAGCTGTGGGAGGAGAAGCGGGACGGCTCGGGCAGAGTGTTGGTGGACATGAAGCAGTGTTTTGGGGAGCTGAATTTGAACGTGATTCTCAGAGTGGTGGCGGGGAGGAGGTTTCACGGTGGAGGTGATTCGGAGGAGACGCGGTGCCGGGAGGTGATGAGGGAGTTCTTCTACTTGGCGGGGCTGTTTGTGCCGGCTGATGCGCTGCCTTATCTCAAGTGGCTGGATATTGGGGGATATGAGAGGAGGATGAAGCGAAATGCCAGAGATTTTGACAGAATTGTTGGAGGGTGGGTGGCCGGCCGCTGTGAAAAGGAATATTCCGGCGAGGGTAAGCCGCAGGATTTCATAGATGTGATGCTGTCGGCTTTGAAGGCTGCAGATCTTCCATATGATGTTCATACCGTCACCAAAGCTACGTGCATGGTATAATTTCATTTATTTCAGCCTCAAATTATCAAAAAGAAAAACACCGAATTTAATCCAAAAAGTTTTTGCTTAAACGTAACTTTATTCAAAGTTTTATGTGTTAGGGATTTTATCCTAAACAATTTTCTGTTTGAGAAATTTATCCCGGAAGAAATTTCTGTTTGTAAATTTTATCCAACTGAACTTAGAACAATTTTTTTACGATGATTCACTCATTAAATTCCGTGTAGTGTCAAAGTCACTACTAATCCAAGTGACATCAGTTTGACACGTCTTGGACACTACGTAGAATTTAAGAGATGATTCATTGTAAAAATAAACTATCTATTTATCCATATTATAGAGTCCAGCATGTCTACTTGTGAAATAGAATTCCATTTCCCCCCGACTCTATGTATGAGCGGTCAAAGAGGTATACCATAAGTTAAATTGAATAAAATTCTCAAACATAATTTTATTTTATTTTTTGCATAAAATTCTCTATTTTCGAATTCTACATAATTTTCATGGGAAGGTCTAATGTTATGCATGCCTAAATGGTTTAGACGGGTTTTATCCATTAACCCAAGCCAAACCCATCTAATATACCCAAATTGGGGATTAATAAACCCTATTTGGGATGGGTGAACCCACTTGTGTATGGATAAAACCCGCCTAAACCGTTTAGGCGTGCCTGACGCAATTTTTTGCCAATTTTCATGAATGTTGACTTGTTTCAAATTTTGTCAATCGAGTAGGTTTTGATCTCCGGCGCGACAGATACAACTACGGTTATGCTAATATGGGCACTCTCCCTCATCATGAACAATGGCCACGTTCTGAAAAGGGCTCAACAAGAACTCGACAAACACGTTGGGAGGGAAAGAAGAGTAGACGAATCCGACATAAAAAATCTTGTCTATCTTCAAGCCATAGTTAAAGAAACTCTAAGACTGTACCCTGCAGGCCCCATAGGCGGGATTCGAGAGTTTGCCCAAGAATGCAACGTAGGAGGCTACTTCATACCCAAGGGCACATGGCTAATCGTGAACGTGTGGAAATTGCAACGAGACACGCACGTGTGGCCGGACGACCCGTCTGAGTTCAGGCCGGAGCGGTTTCTCGACAGACACAAGAGTGTAGATGTGAAAGGTCAAGATTTCGAGTTGATTCCGTTTGGTGCCGGTCGAAGGATTTGCCCGGGGGCAAATCTTGGACTGCATATGCTGCATTTGGCATTGGCGAACTTGTTGCAGGCATTCGAGCTCTCTACAGTGGGTGATGAAGAGATTGATATGAGTGAGAGTGCTGGATTGACAAACCTGAAAGCCACACCACTTGAGGTTCTTATATCCCCTAGGTTGGCTCCTACTCTATATTCGATTAGCTAAATTTGGAAATTGATGTTTAGTAGTGTTCTTGTTTTGTACTTGGGGTATCATCGTGTGCTTATAGTTATAGTATGTGAAGTTTTTTCTTTTGAAAAAAGAGAGTTTGCACCTACATCAAGAATCCAAGTGTTCAATACAACAAAGCATATCGGTACGTAGAGGTACGAGGGGCGCTTGCTTTCGAACTCATGACCTAATAAACACATGGTTGTAAAAATTGCTAGACGCTAGTCGGGTGCTTGGGTAGGGCCTAGTGCCTGGACGGTTTAGACGCGGCCTAGATGTTTTTTAGGCGGTAGTTAATCGTTAAGTAAATTTTAATATTTAATATTTATAATATAGATTAATCAATAAAAAAAGTAAAATTATATAAATTTTAATTATTTTTTAAAAAATATATAAAAAATAGATTGTCTGAACTTATTAGGTGGCACGCAACATGCTTAGTCGATCACTTAAGTGCGTAGCGAGCTTGGTCGGCCACGTAAATCGACGCCCAGACGAATTAGGCGGCCTAGGCACACAAGAATTAGAGGATAATCGGTTCGGTCAGGAATCGCCTAGGCGGGGCCAAAGCAGTCCTAGGCGCTGATTACTCGCTAGACCGATTAGACACAGGGATTTGAGGATAGTCGGTTCGGTAGGGACCACCTAGCGCCTAGGCAGGGCCTAAGCGGTCCTAGGCAGGGATTCTTACAAAACTGAATCTACTCGAGGAAGGTCGTCTTAAATATGTTGCTCTATTTCAATTGTCTCTCTTTCTAATTCTAGTAAACATAGACAAAACATTTAAATCACTTGCGCCTAAAATAGGAACACTTAGCCATTTTTGCTTAATAATATTGCCTATATGAGAACCTGCAAAACTAGAATAAAAAAGAGAGACAATTGAAACAAAACACCTTCGATCCTCGAGTAGATTGTGACATTCGGGAACACACCATCAAGTTTGAAACAATCCATCCATTCATGGCCATAGAATTTTGAAAAAATCCATCCACGATTGTTTGGAACATTTGCAGATATGCATTCGATACCATATAAGATGTATACTGAAGTTGATGTTGTCGTTCAACATATTGAATCATATGATAGGCTTTATTAACGGTAGGTAAAGAATCCAAATTACCAGAATCTGAGTTCAAACTTCATCAAAAGAATCATTAATGCCAACCAGAAATATCTCACTTTATCTTAAAGTTATTTGGGCTTTTGTTCTTATCCACAACAATAAAGTAAAATTCGCAAGGCCTCCAGGAGTCTAGCACTTAGGCGGTCTAGATGTGGTTTAGGCGTTGTTTAGTAGGGGTAGTAATCTTCGACTCGACACGATAATCCGACATGAACTTAATATAATATAAATGGGTTGTGTCAAGTCATTTTGAATTCGGGTCAATTCCAGGTCGACCTCGAGAAATCCAATTAAAATCGTGTCAGGTCAGTTTCAGATCAATCCGCGAAACCCATATGACCCATCATTAAAATTAACCGATTAAATAAATATGAAAATTGGAATAGATAAACCTAAGAGCCTAAAAATAAATTTTAATGTAAATTATAATTTGCTGGTTTGTTTCTTTTGAGTATGAATTTTAATACTTGAACTATGAATTGCATTTGCGATTTTGTGTTGACGAGGTCATTTTTTTGTTAAATGGGTCATTTTCGTGTTAAACATGATATGTTAATTCAAGTTAAATTTTTCATCACAATTAAGCCGGTCATTTCGGGTCTCACTTTAAGGTTGACTTGAAGATAAAAGGTCGTGTTCGAATTGACTTTTCTTATCTGAAAAAATAAATGGGTCATGTTTGAGTTTGTGCGTAACATATTAATATCAGGTTGCAATTCGAACCCAACTCAATTGCCATCTTACCGCCTTAGTGATTGGCCTATTTTTATTTTATTTTTTTTCATATATTTGAATATCTTGACAAGTAAAGCATCATTAAACCTAACCCGAAATTTTTTTCAATTTTAATAATATAGTCATTTGTGGTTGAATCATTAGTGAAACTAGAAAAGAACAAAAAAGAAATGAGGGAAGAATTTGAGATAAAATGGAAAAGATTGCAGAAGAATAACTCCGATATTTTAGTGAAAAATCCAAATAAAATATTCGTTCTTAAGTCTAACTCAACCTCAAACTCATGATAAACATCTTAATCATTTATTCACTAACTTGGAGACTAGACAAAACATGATAATGTACCTACTAGGCTACTAGGATGTTTCGCACAAAAATAATGCTACTTGATTGGCCCCTTACCTTTTTTGTGGAAAATAATGCTACTTGATTATGAAGTGCCAAGAATTCTCAACCGTTTATTTTCATATTAAATTGAGTTAAAATCTTATATTGAAGTTGGAAAGATTTTATCATAGATCCTTAATCTGTTTAGATATTATTTTTTAAAGTTAAAATTTAATGATATGTTATAATATTGTCAATTAGAAATAATCCCTCCCCTCCATGCCAAACAATATTTGAGATTCTTCATTTATTAAACATACATATTATGAAAAATGGTAAAATATATAGTAATCACACACACACACACATATATATATATGGAGCGGATCCAGTGAGAAAACTCTTAACGTGAGAAAGTGAGAAAGATGCTTGATTGCATTCACGACATTGCTTGATTGTATTCAGGTCGTTGCTTGATTGTGCTCTAGTTGTTGCTTGATTGCATTTTAGTTGTTGCTTGATTCAATATCAACCATTGATTTTTTTAGATCTGATGGACATGATTTATTCTTTTTTCTCACATGGGGATTTTTTTTACATGATCCCTCCTCTATATATATATATGCTCTGATTTGCTTCTTCAGATCTGAAATGTGGGCGCACCACTTAACCTGCAGTTGATCGAGGGACTTTGAATTTTCCTTAGAACGTCAGCTTGCGCTATACACCCATAATAGATACCACCGAAATAGTGGCAACTCCAAGATGTTTTCTTAATTGGAAAGTAAAAAAACTGAAGTAATAGTTATTGCTAAAACGACAGAGCCTCGTGTCTAATCAAGCACATGGAAAGTAAGTTGTTAAGAACAACTTGAAAGCTTTAAGTGCTTAGTTGCAATAGTTTCGTGTTACATCAAATTCAAAAGTTGTAACTTCGTATCAGTAACCTTCTCCAATTGGATTGCACCCTCTATTCATCACCACTCTTTGAGATGTTTGAGTCACAAATCTTTGTGAGACAAAAGGAATTCGTCCAATCAAAAGTCTCACTTTTCAATAAATGCAGTGTCCTTGTTGTCAGAGCATGTGGACTTTGCAGCTTTAGTTAGAACGGCTCCTAGACGGTTCGAGGAATGTCTGTTGGTTGATTCCTTGGGCAAACAAGCTTTAAGGATTGCTGACTTAGAGATCTCCATTCCTAAGGTCTAGACTAGGAAGCGCTTGCTTGTCTTAGCTCGTTGTGTTTGTATGTGATGGTTGGGATCCCCCTGTGCTTGTGACATCTTGCTGGTAAGCTCCTAGCTGGTGGATCACATGTTGGTGATGATGTTTCAGTCAGTTATCTCCAAGGGTAAAAACCCTTAGCTGGTGAATTGATTTGAGCCAGCAAACTCCCAAAAGCTTGTGATCATATCTAATTTACATCATGATAACTCCTAAATTATTCATTACAAGTATGTACTTATCTTAGCTAGAGACACACTAACTAGTGGTATGTTTGACACATCAGAACAACATAATAAGGAAGGAATTACTAACATTAGTTTCTAGAAAAGCATTAACCTTAGCACGATCCATTGCTACGTCATTTTTAGATATTACATGCCCCAGATACTCCACCTTCTGACATCCAAAAGAACATTTCTTGCGGTAGGCTTTAAACTAATTTGTAGCTAAGGTTCGCAGAATAAGGTCCAACTGTTGTCAGTGCTCCTCCCATGATTGACTATAAACCAATATATTGTCAAAGAAGACCAGGATCAATTTATGTAGATTCGGGCAGAAAAGGTCGTCCATGGTAGATTGGAACGTTGTCAGAGCATTCGTTAGCCCAAATGGCATAACTAAAAAGTCGTCGTACCCGCTATGGGTCAAAAAGTTGTCTTATGTATATCACCATCCAACACTCTAATTTGATGGTAGCCTGAGCATAAATCGATCTTAGAAAAGATTCGCACTCCAGCTAACTCATCGAGCATCTCCTAGATGATGGTATAGGGTATTTATCGGGCATCGTTGCTTTATTGAGCTCCCTATAGTCAATGCAGAAGCGCCAACTCTCGTATTTCTTTTTAACCAAGAGAACGGGACTCAAAAACATACTAGAATTTTGTCGTACTACTCCTGACTGTAGCATCTCATTAACCAACCGCTCAATTTCATCTTTATGTAGATGTCCATATCGATAGTGCTGCAGTAAAATTGGTTTTGACCCTGGTATCAATTCAATGCAATGATTAGTATTACTTTGTGGCGGTAACTACCGGGGTTCCTCAAATACGGATTCATACTTCTGAAGAACCTCTAACACCCTATCCACTTTCTCCTCAAACCATCTGGATGGTTCCGGTTCCAACACAACTGCCCACAGCTCAGCATCGATCATTTTAGTTAAAGATCGTAGACTCACCATATTTTTACAAGGCCCTGAATCTCCGCGAAGTTCCACTCGACCAGCCCCTATATCGAAACACATCCATAAGTCCTTCCAGTTAGTAATCACTACCCCCAAGATAGCCAGCCAAGAAATCTCCAGAATAATTTCCATGCCGCCAAGGGGAAACACATAACAGTCTGCTACAGCCAGGTATCCCGGTAGTTCAATTCTCATCGATCTGCAAACCCCATTATAGGCCTGATGACGACCATCTCCTAACTTTACCTAAAATCGATCGGTAGCAAGTTGGTGTAATTTCAAAGCAGTTACCAATGACGAGCAAATAATATTGTGGCTCACACCACTGTCAATGAGGAATGTTACCGGCTGCGCCATCACCGCCCCTCTTAGGCGCATAGTTTGTAGACTAAATACTCCCAATGTTGAATAAATGGGAAGGTCCTCATTTTCAACATCCAAACCACCTTGTTTGTACGAACCCTCCTCCAGACCTATAAATTCATAATATTCATAATGTTGCAGGTCTTCCTCTTCTTCTTCTTCTTCTTGAGTAATCAACACTTGCAATTGCTTGAATGGTCATTTATGCCCTGGCGAGAAAGGTTTTTTGCATTTAAAACATAAGACCTTTGCTCGTAGTTCCTCCAATACCTTTGACGGTAGGCGAGTAAACCTAGATCGTGTTGAAGATTGCACAGACTGGCCGATACTACCCCTCTCTGGTGGTGTTGCAGACTTTGGATTGTTGCTGCGAGATCCACGATCCAAGCTGCCTCCGCCAAACGCACTTCCACCTCCACTTCCATAGAACTTCACTTCACCCTCAGCACGTGCCCCAGATGCGCAGCTGTCTGCGCCTCGCAATCTCCCATAGCTGAATGATAAATTTTCCTCCACATCCCGGGCCAGATCCATCACAAGTTCTAGGTTGTTAGGGCGGAGCAAGGGCAGAGATCCTCGAATAGATCCCTTCAACCCATTCATAAAGTATCCTAAGTAGTGATCTTCGGCAAGTCCCGGAACTTGGCTCACTAACTGCACAAATAGTGATATATAATCTTCCACCGTGTCTATTTGTCGAACTTTCGATAACCGCTCAAAACGGTTGCCACGAAATCAAGTATCAAATGTGGCTATTAATGTTTGTTTAAACTCTTCCTGGGACATATGTGGTTTCCTTGCACGCAGTCAATTAATCCAGTATAACGCCGCTTCCTCCATTGCCACGATAATCGATGAAACCTTCCTCTCTAGACCTATTTGATGTAACTCGAACTATTGCTCCTCGTGCGATCCAGCCCAGAGGATTTTCGCCTGCGAATAATGGCAATTGGGCCACCATTCCTTCTCCACTTGGCGCGCCTGTCACACCAAACGCACATGCACCCTCAAATTTACTTCCTGTCGCAAGCGCAAGCCAGCATCCTATGCACCTGT
This sequence comes from Plectranthus barbatus, assembly GCA_026898455.1. Classification (NCBI taxonomy): domain Eukaryota; kingdom Viridiplantae; phylum Streptophyta; class Magnoliopsida; order Lamiales; family Lamiaceae; genus Plectranthus; species Plectranthus barbatus. Next base: position 21,322 of record JAPKLW010005047.1, read on the forward strand.
GGTGCCCATTGGTGAAGAAGCCCCGTTGGCTCCCACATCTCCCATCGCGGACCTATGGTTTGGCAGTTTTAGAATTGTTGTAGACAAGGCAACCATTGATGCTACAATCCTTGCCAATTGTGCCCCATGCGAATCCAATTTCTCCTTCACCCAAGTTGATTGGCTTCCAGCCTTTCAAGACGTTCGCTAGTTGGTCTGGTAGTCATTCCGGCGAGATGCATCCAGTAGGTTTGTCTAATTGATGGAAACAGAAACCCAACTCATGAAATAATATGTGAATCAATAATAATTTTATTGCTTGTTGAATCAAAACCAGAGCTGAGAATTAAATACCCAAAGTAATACAACAAAAAAGAAAACAAATTAATGTTTTTACATCACACCTTTCTGGTCATGTTACTGTTGGCTGCAAATTGAACACATCTGGCTATGAAGATTAGATAAGTGCTTTTTGCTAGTTGATGGGAGTGGAAAGTAAAGATTATGAATATGGTGGCAGAGATAGTGGAATACAACAAGTGATTGGAGTTGATTGAGCTTCAAGTAATGGTCAGAATGCCAATGTTTATGCTCCGATGTAAGAGGTGGCTCCGTTTCTGCATACTGCTAAGTAGAGATCTTCAAGGTAGACCGTCGGGCTTTTTGGGACGAGCTGAATTGATGAGTATTTTGTTCACTTGTACTGAGCCATTTTAATAGATTTAGGTTTGGACTTGTTTTTTAGGCCAAATAAAATTTGAATATCAATAAGTCATTATTCCTAATTTTGAACAATCACCACGTTTTGAAAATGATTCAAGAACTGAACAAATACGTTGTAAAAGAAAAAAAAATGAATAAACAAATTCGATATAAAACTCTTGTTTTTCTTCAAACTATAGTTAAATGGATGGATGTGAAGTTGTGTAATTGCAACCAAATTTGAAAGCAAAAACCCAACTCACGAAATAATACGTGAATCAATAATGATGTTATTGCTTGTTGAATCAAACACCAAAGCTGGGAACTAAATAGCCAAAGTAATACCACGGAAATGGAAAAAAATAACTTAAAACTGAAAAGAAATAATCGAAGAGAGGTTGAACCCAGAGAAGTTTCTTGATAGGCAAAAAAAATAATAGTGCTAAAAGGTCAAGATTTCGAGTTGACTCTATTTAGTTCTAGTAGAAGAATTGACATGGGGCAAATCTTGGACAGCATGTTGCATTTAGCATTTGGCTAACCTTGTAAAGGCATTTGAGCTATCAACAGTGGGTAATGAAGAGATAGATATGAGTGAGAGTGCTGCACGAAACATTTCTCTCATCAAGAAAACGAAAGCCCAAGAGAAAGAAAACATGGAAATATGGAATAGGTAAAGTGATGGTACATATCCTTCAAAAAATAAGCAAAGACACAAAATCGAAATACAGACTTTAGGAAGTAGGGGTCTGCCCCTCTGCAACAGCTTCAAATGTTTCACCGGCTACAAGTTCCGGTACATCATCATCATCTTCGGCTGCACCAGCAGCACCTGAAGCTATATCACTGCCAGCAGCAGGTACCTGCTTCTGGAATTGCTCTGCCATTTTCTTCAAACTCTC
>JAPKLW010005048.1:0-22889 GCA_026898455.1 Plectranthus barbatus
ATTCCTTGTAGGTTGAAATGGGATTGCAGTGTCTTGGTGTTTGGGGAATTGGGAGGGAAAGATTCGAGCTTTTCTGATTGGTGGGTTGAGAAGTTTCTGTTTATGTGGACGCATGCAAATGTCTGAAGATTGGGGTGAGGGAAAATTTGTGCACTTCTTCTCATCAGCATAATTTTTTCAGAAGAGGTAGCACCGTAGCAAGAAATGGTGTTGTATTTCTTCAATTTTGTATCTATATTTATGATGATAACGATAGTTATGCAGTGTGGGTTTTTCACTAAATCGGTGAAAAAATCTAGATAGTCGTCAAGTTGAATTGAATAACAAAGTAAGAAAATACTTGCAGTTTTAGCAAATCATTCAATTTTGAATAATAATAATAATAATTATAACTAGAATTACACCCGTGCGTTGCACGATCACTTTATTTATTTTTATATTTTAAAATTGTATATATTCATAAATTCATATTTTATTTTAAATTATTCAACTACTTATATTTGATTTTATCTTTTAAGTTTATAGTTTTTTAACAATAATATAATATACATCTTCTTTTATAACATATTAAGACAAATGGTATGATTTTCTTGGATAAGTAAAATATAATAGGTACAAAATATTATTAGTTTTAAATAATTTAAAATACTTATCAAATGATGAATGTAAAAAAAAAAAAAAAAACGAAACCACATAATTGGGATAAAGTGAAAAATTAGACTTATTATTATGTTTTTTATTCTTTTAATAATCTCTATTGCTAAGATTTTCTAAAAAGTAATTTTTTTAAATGAATCTATAATTTTTATATTATATGTATTTGAAGGTTCATCCTTATATTAATCCATAAATATAAGCATAAATTTAGAAATTATCATAATTTTAAGAAGAGATATCATTTATAATATTATTAATAAAAAATTAAAAACAACAAATGATTATATTTAATGAATATATCATAATAGATAAATTGTAGACAATTAAGAATTATACGAACTAAGGCCAAAATATATTTTTTGAAAAAGTAGAAATTTGGGTAGTTCTTAAGTTCCCACATATCTCAAATCATGTTGCAACATGCAATTTTTTTATTATAATAATCTATATGTTTGATATTAGAAAGTCATGAGTTATTATATTATAGAGAATTTTATGCATGTTGAGCCCATATCTTTCCTAATAATATATGATGAAATTGGATACTTTTTTTTTACCTGAATAAAACTAATAAATAATAATATATAATATAATATTATCAATCTGGAGTGTCGTGGGTAGCGTTTTAATTATAATCATTTGATTATATATTTAAATAATATTTGGGACATTTCTCTTCATTTGTGTAACTTTGCTTCATCAATACATTAATATAACTATAATATTAATATCTATATATTTGCAGATTTAGATAAATATAATTAAAATTTTATTTTATTTCCCTCTTGAAATTCATTTATAAAATGTGAAAATGCATTTTTTCTCAAAATAATAGACTAAATGTTTTCATGTGAAATATATTAGTTTATATTCTTATATATTTACATATATCTTTGTATAAGTAAATTTCATTATTTAAAATAATCTTCTTATAGTGTATGTGTTTGAGGATTAGAAAAATATAAAATTACTCATAACGCGAAATAAAAGTAGTTAACATATTACTTGTGTCCAATAGGTCATGATTTTGAGTTACAGTAGGTCATTTGAATGAACTTTAATTCATACATTATATATACATACATATATATATAGAGAGGAGGGATGATGGGATGATGTAAAAAAAATTCCCATGTGAGAAAAAAGAATGAATCATGTCCATCAAATCTAAAAAAATCAGTGGTTGATATTGAATCAAGCAACAACTAAAATGCAATCAAGCAACAAAATAATCAAGCAACAGCTAAAGCACAATCAAGCAATATTGCAATCAAACAACGACCTGAATACAATCAAGCAATGCCATGAATGTAATCAAGCATCTTTCTCACTTTCTCACGTTAAGAGTTTTCTCACTGGATCCGCTCCCTATATATATATATATATATATATATATATATATTAATACCCATGAATTTTATTCTCAATTTATGTATTACAATCTACAAAAAAAAAATATAAAATTAGGTTGTTAAAAATTAAAGTTACTATCAAACTCAAATAAAAACTTTTTGCTCCAAAAATCAAGTCTAGTATATTCATAAATATAAGTGTAAGACTATATACTCTATAATTCAACCTTAAAAAAAAATGATCCATCATAATTGAATTATGATCAAGTTTTCACCTAATTTATAGTATTATGTTTTGAAATTCTAACCTAAAATAAAAATAACTCTCAAAATATGATATTTGTAATTTTGAAAAAACAAATTGGCACAAATAATATCCTCTAACTTATTATCTATTATCTATTATATACCTATAATTTATTTAGATCAATAAGATACTATCTTAATAATAGATTTAAAAAAATAGATTATAGATTGTAGTATTTTATGAATGAGATAAATTTGATAAATAAGTTAAATATTGTCATATAACTAATATTTATCACTTATTAATCTTGTCACATAATTAAGTGGTTTAAGGATGTATATATAGGGATAAAATATAGATGGATTAGATAAAAAAAGGAAAAAATAATAAAATAATATTGTGATGTGATGTTTTTAGGCGGGAAAATGGCATTTTTGTAATTTCTTCAAACTTCTTGTTTTTATATATATACTAGTAATTCACCCGTGCGTTGCACGGAATTATACGATTTAAGTATTATAACAAAATATAAATTTAAATATATTGTTTATATTTTTAGTAAGTCAATATATGTCATAATCATAATATACATAATAGTTGTGTATTTATAAAAATGTTAAATAAATTTCCAATTCAGGCGCAAGTAGTTCAAACTTTTTGTTTATGTTAAGTAATTAATGGAGATGAGATTGAAATAACTAAATTATGATATAATAACAAAATTCTTAATAACGAAAATTGAAGTTTACATCATAAATTTCTAAAGACTTCCTTGTACACTACATTTTGAGTAGAAGTTTCTTCAATGTCGCTGGATTTACAAAGTAAGATTTTAAGACCCTTACGATACGTAGCTCGTGAAATAGCCACATATAATTGTCCATGGCTGAAAACAGGATTCTTCAAAAAAAGGCCAACTCGTTTCAATGATTGACCTTGACTTTTATTGATTGTCATAGCATAAGAAACTATGAGTGGAAATTGTCTCCGTTGAAATTTGAACGGCAACCTTGGATCTGATGGTGTCAAGGACAACCTTGGAATCAAAATCTTATTCCCTGAATTTTGACCTGTGAGCACTTCTGCTTCCAACACATGACTGCCAAGTTTTGTAATAACCAATCTTGTACCGTTGCACAAACCATTCGCATGATCTATATTTCTCAGCAACATAACCGGAGTTCCAACTTTTAAATAGAGATCATGATTTGGTACTCCAGAACAGTTGAGGGTATTTAGGAACTCTGGAGTGTGTATATTCGATAATATCGATCCATTAGAATCAGATGTACACGTACTATCTGAGCTTAAAAATGATCGACCTTCTTCCTCATTGAGCGAAACCATATATTTGTTAATTGTTTCTACAACTGCCAATGTTGGTGCCAAAATTGCTCTTTCTTGTAAATGACTCTTAGTGCCAACAATGTCGCCTCTTGACTCATATATATGATCCACAATTGCTGCAATAGGATCACCAGAATATTTCAACAAATATCATTCGGAATATCAATCATTGTTTCTCCATCATTAGCACCTCCATTTACGCCATCTCCTATACTTGCAATCCAATGACCAAACTCCTCTAATTGATTTGATTCATCAACAGAACTTGCATTTTGAATTCTCATATTTTTGCTCAATCTCAACACCGTACAATTATCCCAAAGATATGATGAATTAATTGCTGAATTCACAATATCTTGTCTGCTACCTTTCGGAATGACGGGTAGAATTTGACGAAAATCTCCACCTAAAACCACAGTTTTACCACCAAATGGTGAATTAAAATTATCACGGTTGGTATTGCGCATTATATCACGACAACTTCTATCCAAAGCTTCAAAACAGAACTTGTGCATCATGGGTGCTTCATCCCATATTATAAGTTTAGCTCTTATAATCAACTCAGCAAGTGGACTTCCTTGTGAGATGTTGCAAGTAGAATCTTCATGGGGATTGATGGGAATCTTAAAGCGTGAATGTGCCGTTCTTCCTCCCGGTAGCAAAAGTGAAGCAATTCCACTGGAAGCAACATTTATGACAATTTCTCCCTTTGAACGTAATGCTGCAGACAATCCTTTCCAGACAAAAGTTTTCCCTGTTCCGCCATATCCATATACGAAGAAAAGTCCTCCTTTATTAGAATGTACAGCTTTCAAAATTGTATCATGAACACATCGTTGTTCATCTGTACACTTGCTTAAGAAATCAAGGTAATCTTGGTATTGAGTTTCTTGATTATATCGTAACTCTTCGTTGATGATTGAATTACCGGTTGTCCTCTGAAAATATCTCTCTTCAGGAAATGGCATGCACTCAAAGTCACTTAGACTTCTACCAAGATTTCTCAACAATTTTTCAATCTCAACTAAAGCATAACTTTTCACTTCAGAATCATCCAGTGTTAATTCTGCAGTAAATATTTAAAATTAACTGAACGTAAATCATTATAGTCACATATAATATCAAATTAATTTAGTATAATTAAATGATAAATGCATACCTGGGTGGCACAAAGATATTCTTTGATTGTAAACAATATCATCAGATAAATAAGACCAACATTCATCCCAAACTTTTTCGGGTCTTGCAAGTGAACCAGCAAATAATAAGGTGACAAAAAGAGATCGCAGAGATTTTGCTGATGCCCATTGACTTGCCTCTAGTATTCCATCAATATATTCCTTATCATCTTCAATCAGTCCAAGAGCATAGCAAGCATCTCGAAAAGTAGAATATTGAACTCCATTTATGCACTTGATATCCTCATAACTTGTTGGACCACGAACAACATTTAAAAGACATCTCAAGTAATACAATTCTCCAGATCCAGGAGGCACATAAAACAATCTTCCAATGGCATATCTTGTTTTTCTTGGCACCCATGCTCGTATATCTTGCTTCCAGACGAATTTTGTTGGGAATTCAGCATATGTAAGTTCGCGTGCCTCTGGATATATTTTATTTGCTTCCATCCATGCCATAAATTTGCTTTGTTTAACTGTTGGACGATCAACAACAACATCTATAGGATCCGAATCAGAGAAAATGACACTTTGTTCACCGGGAAGATGAAAAGACAATCGTTCAACAGCTGGATCTCTATATTGCATCTCAAATCCAAAAATCCTCCAAGCTGCTTCGCACGGTGATATATACCGACAATCATAATACATTTGCACCTCATCACAATTTTGGGGGGGTTCATCTTCACTTGAGTTTTGATAAAAAGATGCAGTAACACGATCATGACCTTTATTTATGTATTTGAACAAATACTTGATTGATCTTGATTGATTGCACCATTCAACATTGATATGTCCGCCATATTTCATCAATAAATATTTGTTATGCGGAACAACATATCTATTATCCAAAGGTACGCCATTTTTTTCAACAAACCGGCCATTATCTCGACGCCTATAAATAGGATATCCATCTTCATCTGTTGTTGTCGAACACACAAATCTTTTTGGAAAATACTTGGAACAATGTCCATTCGACATGCATGGAGACTTCTTGTGAGTTGTACCGCATGGACCATGTATCATAAAATCTTGAACAGCTTTATAATAAACTGGCTCAATGTCTTTATCAGGAATTTCTGCTGAGATTATTTTGTCAATATCTTCACCAGCAGGATGCTTGTCTTCCTTACTCAAAAATAATAATATATGAGCGTGCGGTAATCCACGCTTTTGAAATTCAATAGTGTAAACCACTGCAAAAGATATTTTTAATTAAAATTAAAGATTATGTCATATAATATTTAGGTATCAGATATAAAGCAAATGTTAAGTTTAATTGTAATCTGCAATTACCTGCGACAACTTTACCAAAAACTTTGTTGTGCCTTAAATCTTTTATCAAGTTGTCCAACTTCATCTTGAAAACTCGGGTAATTATGTCTGGACGATCTTCTGGTTTCAAACCTCTATTTTCACAATACCTTATGATTTCCGGCCATTTAGGATTACACGTGAATGTGATAAATAGATCTGGATATCCCGCCCAACTACAAATTGCCATTGCATCTTGGTAATTCTGAATCATATATCGAGCTCCACCAGTGAAAGATGACGGCAATATAATGCGTTTACCCTGCGTGGTTGGATCAGTCTCCCCCCTCAAGACTGCATCAGCTAAGCCCTTATACATCTCTGCACGTAACTCTTTCTGATGTGTGCGGATATATGTCAATCTATTAGACTCTATCATTGTATATGCATCAACAACGAATTGTTGGAATAATCGCTTAGATGACATAATATTCCTGGGCTCGTTATGCCTTTCATGCAATCGATAGGCAAAGAATTCTCTGAAACTGACCCTTTTTCGTGCATTATTAGATTTTCCAGACAATCTTGAATAAGGAATATCTTCTCTGTATCCATCCTCTCCGTAAGGAAACAACAATGGATACTGCAGAGCAAGATATGAAGCATGAAGCTCATTTATGCGTTTCAAATATCCTGATTTTGTTTCAAGAACTATATCTCTATCTCCCATCGACTCATCAAAATCTCCAACAATTAATGCAGCAACTTCAGTTACTGTTGGAAGATTATATTGGCGTCCATCCTTTCCTCTTCTTCCTATAAGCCGTAGTTTAACATCTGAACAATTATTCTCCAAAAATTTATCTTTAGCCATTCGAAAGGACTTCACCAATACATTATTCTCATCTAACATATTCTTCAAACCAGCCACAATCTCTGCATGCAATAAATTCAAATTGCTCCGTTGCCTACAAAAATAAATTCATACTATATAAGCAATATAATTATTTAAAAAATACCAAATAAAAATTATATATAAAATTAACTGCTAACCGGACAAAGAGCAATCTGTTTGTGATTTCATTCTCAGTGTCATATATGTATAGCTGTGCGAATTTGGGCTGACAACCATCAATAGGAAGTAGACTTCCGATTGAATGATAATTTTGGCCATGCAATCGAAAAACTGGCACCGAACTCCCATTATTTAAGCTATTGTCAATCTTTCCACCCAATGATGTAAATGAGAACACGCTATTGTATGATCTAATATTGGCCAAAAAATGCTTGCTCATTTCATCATTTCCAAAAATCAGATCTTCTAAAATTTTGGGCGGGCTTTTCATTCTTGCTAGTTTGATTTTTCCATTGGTGCAACAATTGGAATATATGGGATCTTTCGCTTTATAATCTTTACGGAGACGTTCATTGTACCAAAATAAAGCCCCACAGTGTTTGCATGCATGTATTGGATCACCAATATCCCAATAGTCCACTGCATAAGAATTATCGTTTGATATACATGTAAATAATCAATATTAAATTATAGTGTAAATTATAATGTGTTCATGTATTAAACAAAATAAGTAATAATTCTTAAAAAAATATACCACATTGTTCCACAATAAGCTGTTGACCAATTTCGACTGCAGCATTATGATTACCTATTGGAGTGACTACACAAAATAAAGTGAAACAATAATTTCATTTAAATATATACGATATAATGTGAATTGCATTCAATAATGTTAGTTTAAAGAAAATCAAATAGAAAGTAAACTAACTTTGACTTAATTATTGTAACTTACTATTCTCTAAATCAACACCATTTGAATCAATATGATCAATTGTTTGATTCAACGTTTCCACATTGCTTTCGTGCAAGACATCCAATTGGGACGTATCCAACTCCATTGCATCCTCAAAACTCAAGTTTACAAATGTTGATGTTTCAATATTGGAAATATCACTTCTAGCGGTGGCTGTGAAAAAAGCTATAAAAATACATATAAATAGTAAGATCTCATAAAATTTATTAAAAAATCAAATAAAATATAAAGTGATTGTAATATTTTCATGAACACATTTGATGTAAGACAACAACCTTCCACATTATTTTTGGTATAAAATGTTATTTTAACCTATTCAACTCACTTGAAGCATCATTTGTCAAATCTATAGGTGTAGATATTTCAATATTTGAAATATCCCTCACTGGATATTTAAAATAATATGTGGCACCAATCTGGAAATTATTCTGAATGATAGATCTTAATGTACCATTCAGATTAACTGCAAAATAAAATCAAATATTTATTAAATTTTAATTTTTGGGTAGAAAATTCAATTTACATCTAAAAAACAAATTAGTTATTCGATGCATATTGGTTCTTCGATGTAACTAAATTACTTTATAATATTTTAACTGAAATTACTTTTGAATACGAACCTGTTTGATTATCTTGTATATTGGTCCTCAGATGTTTGGTCCTGCTAATGCATAATCCTGCAATTTTAGCCATAGGTGATAATAAATAACAACTCAATTTATAAAAACATTTCCAAAATTTTAAGTATTGGAATCTAAAATAGGTAGTTCAACATAATTACTATAATCATAAAAAAATATATATATTACTCGTAATGTAAATACTACAAAATACATTTTTTAACACATTATTTAAATTATTTTTAGTCTTATTTTTCGTAGAATTTATGGGGGGAGACAAAACAATTGGATTTATGTAACATACTTCATTCTAGATTATGTTATCCTATTAATGGATTTTTAATAGATTATATCAATTATGCTGCCCAACTAATGTGAGCATCCCGTAAGGAAAAAATATATTACATATCTTAATTGAGTGGATAGATCGTACGATTGAACATATAAAATTAATATAATTATAATAAATCAGAAGTATAAAATACTAAGTTCAACTAAAGGATTCATTCACCCTATTAAAGTATATAATATTTTTGGTGCTCACACATATCATTTCTCACACAATCAAATATCGAATGAATAGCTAAGGATATATCCACTGATATTACTGATAATTTTTAGTTTGTAAATATAAGCAAGGTTCAATGTTTGATTAAATGAAAATATAATTTAATCTATCTTATCTTTTCGTCAAATAAATGAGTAGACTATTTTAGATTTTAAATATTATACTTCTTTAAAAATTGTTCAAACACACACACGTACACACACACGTACATACACACACGTGTATATATATATATTTTGTATCTGTGGGTTAAATATATTTATCTCAAAATATTTAATGAGCTGCCTATCATATAAAATGAATTGTTGTAAATACACAATTAATAAGATTAAATTAAATTAAAATGAAATTTTAATTTAATCTTCTTTTGCACCAGTTTTTTTTACATTAATCGATATATAAATATATATACATATATACTATTAAAAGTTTATATTTAAAAAATTATATAGTTCTTTAACTATTTAAAAATTTATATACTCATAACATTATTAAATAGTAATTATGAATAAATCTCTCAACACAACACATATTTATTGTTTTGGATTTAATGGGCTGAAATATGGGCCAAACATATCCAATAAAATATTTATTGGCCACCACGTAAATATGGAAAAGAAAAAAAAAAAGTGAAACCTAGTTGATGACTATAAATACAACAATATCTCTATTTTCACTTCCGCCGCAGACTTCTCGCCCCCAAACCCTACACCTAACAAATTTCTTCTTCCTCCTCCTTTTTGTGGTGTAATTCCGACACATCTAAACACATTTTCGTGCCCTTCCAAAAACCTAACCTTAACAACCTTGCGCAGCACATATTCGATTTCTCATAATTCGTTTTGCATTGTTATGTGACTAACTACTTCAACCTAATCCAACTACTACCACATTTTTTATCCGGTCAACTTTAACCTCAAAGAGATACTTTTGGTTGGAGCAGTGTCGAATTGGTAAATCTGTCGCCATAAGTGCAAGTGCCACCGAAGTAGTGGCCACTACTACAATGGTTAGATGTACCTCGTTACTGTAGGCTCAGATCTATGAACACGCAAGTCCTCGAAACGGTACGAAACAAATTTTATTATGAATGTAGTTTTGTCAATATATTTGTATTTTTTTTTAATAAATTTAATACTAATATGCTATTTTTTGTCAAAATAATATCGAGGTATTTGCTCGAGACTGTCAACGAAAGAAATTCTGTTATGTGGATTGCAAGGACTGCGTATATGCTCGGATACAAATAAAAAATCGTAGATCTAAGTCCGTTTAAGCTATGGGTAAGTATTAACCCCTCTCTTAGGGATCCCTCAAGTATAACTCCTTAAATATCATTATTTGCATCATATTTTCTTTAATGCTGGTGTTTCGTAAATCATTTTTTTTGAGACTATGAAATTACTTTATTCGCTTATAGACTGTAATTGTTTTTCTCGTTATTTAAGTTTTACGACTTTTGTTGATTTTTACTTTTATGTATTCTAGCGTGATTTTAGCAAACTTATATTATTATAAACTCCATAAATTTATGTATAAGTCCTTTTACACTCAAGTTTTTTAAGTTTTTCAGATTTCTTGTTAATTTTAATATTTAGGCTAAATTGAATTTAATTATAATATTTAAAATGCAATAAAGTAATACTTCATATTCTATTCTTGAAATAGTAGTTTTAAGTTTTAAATGCTTTATTTGTTTTATTTGGGCCTTAAGTGAGTTTAAATTATAAGTTTGGCCATCAATTATTTGTTATTTATATCTAATATCCTAGATTTTAGTTGAAAATCGACAGGCCCTTTTAAGAAAATGTTCTTTGTGTTTTGTGACAAATTGATAAAGGAAGTCTAAAAAATATTAAATAACTGAAATGCTAAATAAATATTAAACTAATGTATATTGTTTATTTGATGTATTTAAAGTTACATTATAGTATTTTAACTACAATAAATTTTGAATACTAACCTGTTTGATTTTCTTTTGAACCTCCTTCATTTTCTTGCATATTTGTCCTCGCGTGTTTGGTCCCACTAATGCGTAGTCCTGTGATTATAGCCATATATATGTGACAATTAAATAAAAATTCAATTTGTGAAACATTATTGAATAATAAAAATTCAATTTATAAATTCATTATGGAGTCGAAAGTAGGTAGTTAAATATAACTGCTATAATCATCAAAATATTTTTTATTTACTTGTAATATAAATACTACAAATACACTTTTAACATATTAATTCAACTAAAAAATAACCTGGAATTGATCTCTGAATAACTTGTTTTCCAGATTTGCTGGAAATGATGCATGATCTTTTTAGTTGCTTCATATCTCTAAAAGATATAGACCATTATTCAAGAAATATTTTAGATTTGCTATTCACTAAAATAAATTAAAAAATTGATCATTAAATTTATTTTATTATGAAATTTCTTTGAAGAAGGATACTCCTATATACAGTGATTCTTTTACATTTTAGAAGAAGTAATATTTATACGTTCTGTTTGCTGCATCATATAACATTTATTTCTTCATTTTGGCATGTTGAATAAGAGAATGTAACATTAAAGATCTCAAAATAACATTTGTTTTGGTAGATATTTGAACATACCTTGCTTTTTCAATTTATTTATGAACTCTACCTTGCATCTGCAGCAGCAGCATATATTAGAAAGAATCTCTTACTTTTGTCGATCTTTACAGTAGTTGAGACTTAAACTTCTCTTGTTCTTTCTGCTTGCCTTGCCTTTTCTTTGAATGATTCTGATTCTACTTTCAATATGTAATATATTTTGTAAATTTGCTATTGTGATCCTTCAAGTTTGCTCTATAAATTTTCTTTCTACTAATATATTAGATATAGAGTAGTGGATTGCGATGGGCACGGAATTCCCCATGAATTTAAATATATAATAATGAAACACCTTACTTGCATTTAATGTTTTCTGTCAATTACGTGTGTTTCAAATAAAGTGTATTATTTAATATTTTTTTTGTGTTGGTTATTGGAATTCTCACCACTTATATGAATATCTTTATTAGAATAAAATATTATTTATTTTATTCTGAATGTATTAATACAATATGTAATATATTTTGTAAATTTGCTATTGCGATCCTTCAAGTTGCTCTATAAATTTTCTTGCTACTAATATATTAGATATAGAGTTAGATATAGAGTAGTGGATTGCGATGGGCACGGAATTCCCCATGAATTTAAATATATAATAATGAAACACCTTACTTGCATTTAATGTTTTCTGTCAATTACGTGTGTTTCAAATAAAGTGTATTATTTAATATTTATTGTGTTGGTTATTGGAATTCTCACCACTTATATGAATATCTTTATTAGAATAATATATTATTTATTTGGATGGCTATATTGGAATTTGGTTTATTTTCTTCAATAAATTTATGTACCTACAATTATTTTGATTTTGTAAATTATCTTACTCCAAATATATTAAATATAAAAATGTCTGGGTGGGATGCTATGAGAATGGTTTTGTATTGAAATGATTACATCAAAACCTTACTTGCATTTAATATTTTGAATTTATGAAGTCTATTTTTAGTACATTATTATTTAGTATTACTTTTGTGTTGCTTCTTTGAATTTTTAACATTTATGTAGCTTTTTATTTCTTAGAATAATTGGTCCCGTTTTCTATATTTTCTATTTTAAGTACTAAAATTATTTTCCGTTGATGTAGCTTCTTTAAACGACAGAACCTAATGTTTTAGAAAATTCATTTTTTTTAAGAGTAGCGGTTATGTACATATAAATATTTATAGATTTTAAATAATTAGAATGGATTTATTCATGGCTAACCATCACTTTATTAGATGGGCTTTAGTGTAAGTTAAATGAATTTGTTGGGTTGGTCTATCTCTTTTATTTATTTTCTAATACATAGGCCCATAAATTTGTAGTGTTTAATCGCTTTGTTTAAATTTTATACTATACTGTGCTGAATAAATATTTTAAATTATAAAAAATATTGAATTTATTTAAATTACTTTATTTAATAACCCATGTTCAATTTATAACTTATTATAAATTTGTTAAATGAAAGTACTTGACTGATTTCGGATGGAATTATATTGAATAAACATTAATAGTCCAAAAAACTAAACATTTAGATAGTACAAAAATATTAAGACAAAAGTTCCATCCATATTACAAACTTGATAAATTTCTGGACCAATCTACTTCTCCATCTTAATCAAAGTCTTTGTTTTCTTTCTTGGCATTGTTGCTGAGAATTCATCTGCTAGTGTTCTTTTCAGTTCTCCATCATCATCACTCATAACTTCAATATTGAACTTGGCTGAAATTGGAGTCTCTATTGCTGTTGTCTCATCAATATCTTCCATTTTTGTGACTGAATATGTTTCCTGCAGTTATAATGAAATAAATTAAGTATCAATTGAAAATATATAAGTCTTTAAATAAAAACTATTAGTTTACCTCAATATCACTTTCTTTACGATTATAAGAATTAATGTACGTCAGATCATTAGTCACTTGCATCACCGAGTAAGAGCCACTGTAGTCGTTTTCCCCTTTTGGCTTGATTGGAATTTTAAACATGAATTTCTTGCCCATAATTGCATTGAATATATCATTTGGTAGCTCATGAAAACTCTCTTCATTCTCAATAAAATCTGCAACTGTCTTTCCTATGATTTGAATGCATTCTCTTTCCCACAAAATCAGAGTAGTTCCACCAGTTTCGTCCAATATATCAACAACCAATCTATACCTATAATAATATAACCACATAATATATTTAAAATATTTAAAATAAGCATATAAATAATAAATTCCTGTAAGATTAAGATTGTTGTACCTCATATTACCACATTTATCTGTTCTTTTGCATTTCTTACAGTAGAAGCCTTCATTTTCCTTTGACAATTTCTTATTGCATAACTTGCATGAAATATAAAACCAACCATCCTCCATGTCAACATTCACTACTTTGCCAACAACCCAATAAGTTCCAATCTGAAATTTAAAAATATATCTTTATATATTAGTAATTGTAAACTTGGTATTCTGAATGTATTAATACAATAAAGAAATCAAACCTCATTAGTAAAGAACAATTCTTCAATTGTTTTCAACTTGATATCATCAGCCCCATTGTCTGTTATGCATGAGTTTGATTTATCTAATGAACTACCAATTATGGTAGTGCTCAAATCAGTTGTTATGACTATCCTGCAATTTATTATATTATTAATAACTGATGCAATATATAATATTGATAATTTTTTGACATATTTTAGTATAATACCTTGATTTAAAATCAGAAACTTCCACTATATCAGCATTTATTGTAACTTTCGTCACAAAATAAGTGCTTTGAATTTTCATTCTACCTGTCCATTTGTTATTTTCTATATCCTGTTAGTAAATAGTAAATATCATTAAATTTCAATAATGAAATATCTAAATACCTTGGTACATATTTGGCTTTCCAAGTTGAACAATGACTATGTTTGAAGCTTGTCCATTTTCTTTTAGAGATTTTAAGAATTCATCCACATACCCATCCCACAATGTGCAAGTAATCCTTCTTCCTCTGAAAAATCAAAAGAAGTTCAAATATTATTGTATCAGTATATTATATATTTTTTTTGAAAATAGATGTATTTCTTACTCAGTATCTTGTAGATTAAGATCCATTAACTTCTTCTTCACTCCATTGCTAGTGCTGATTGTTTGAGCAATTGGTTTGTTCAGCAACAGTCCAATAACATCTGTAATACAATAAAGTTGTTAAAATGCATTATAAATACTTCAATTGTAATTGACAGGGATAAACTTCTTACCAAATAATTGCCCATCTCTCATAACCTCTAAATTCTGAATCTCTTCATATGGTTTAAATAAATACATCTGCTTTGGAAATTCCTCCTCTATCATTTTTTTCACCACAGTTTCAAAATTAAATTTAATTTTGTACTCATGTGTGTTGTTTTTGTATCTTCCTTCGTTATAGCTGACGGTGAATTTTTTGATGCCGTAAACTACTCCTTCCCTTAATGTTGATTGCCATTTCTTCACGAATACTTGAGGTATTGTGAGAGAAATCCTTTCATACTGGTTTAAAAATGAAAAGAAAATATGTTTTAGTTAATAGTTATGATACTTATTTACATATGTAAGAAGTTTAATTTGTAAGTACCTTTGCATCATGAGCTATGGCTTCAACACTAATTATTTCTTTTTTGCCTTTTGGAGATGTAACCTCGTACATTCGAACAATTCGTAATTTTATAGCTAAGTTGAACTTCATCTTTGTTGGATGCAACTCTTCGATGGAGCACCACATTGATGATGATGGCTGCTTCTTCTCCATTTCTTTCAATTGCAAACCCATCTGCAAACAGAGAAAACGTTAATTTTGGAATTTTGAATATAATATCAATATATAATTATTTTTGAGAAAAAATGAGTTTTGCTCTGTGGGAAATAATATTTTTACCGAGTAAGAAATTGTAGAGGAAATGGTTGTGTAAAATGGTAGGGTTAGTTTTAGATTTTATAAACTCAGTACTATGAAGAGTGGAAAATTTTTGGGGGGAACTACAGAATTTTTCTTCTAAAATTTCAAATTTCAAAATTTTGAAAATTTTACTATGTCTGACTACAATATCAGGCGCCGAAAGTCACATTAATTTGGTGTTTGATTTTGTTTCATCATAGATTTCTGTGTCTGCAATATTACTGAATATTACTGACACACGACAACTTTTTTACTCA
Source organism: Plectranthus barbatus (assembly GCA_026898455.1). Lineage (NCBI taxonomy): Eukaryota > Viridiplantae > Streptophyta > Magnoliopsida > Lamiales > Lamiaceae > Plectranthus > Plectranthus barbatus. The sequence continues at coordinate 15,830 of JAPKLW010005048.1, forward strand.
AATTGAAAATAACTTGAAATGAAATAAAATAAAATAAATTAATATGAAATGAAAATTGCAAAGTAATGGTGGACTTTCATGTTGGCGGGATTTATTTTTTACTGCTACAGTATTTACACGGCTTTCATTTAGTATATTAGATAGATGAGCGGGAATAGTTATATAAGTAATTTTTTAGAACAGTTTCATCAATTTCTTATAACAAATTTAAACATTGAATTAATTTAGTTATTAATTATTGAATAATATAATTTGATAATTATAGCTATAATTATCGATTTCGATATATTGAAGATTTATATACTTTAGTCACCGTGATTTGTATATATATTATTATAGCCATGATATAAATTTGTATAATAATATATAAAATACTCAAATAATTATATATATATATATATTAAAAGAGAGTACTTTAAAAAAACTACTCCCTCCAAAAAAAAATTCATTACTTTATGTGATAGCATAAATTTACTAATATATTAAAATAGAATAGTTTATAGGAGAATTGTCGATCCAGGACCCAAAAGATAGTTAAATTGTCAATCCAGGACCCGAAAGATGATTTGTCAATCCAAGACCCGAAAGATCAAACAATTCTCAATCCAGGACCTGATATTGAGGTCCTGGATTGAGAATTGTATGATCTTTCGGGTCCTGGATTGAGAATTTTTGTGATCTTTCAGGTCCTGAATTGACAATTAATCTTTCGGGTCCTGAATTGACAATTAAACTATCTTTCGGGTTCTAAATTGATAAAACTCCTTAGTTATATAAAAACGAGCAGGAACAGTTATATAAGTAATTATTTTTAGAACAATTTCATCCATTTTTTATAACAAATATAAACATTTAATTAATTTAGTTTTTAATTGTTGAATAATATAATTTAATAATTATGTTAATAATTATGGCTATAATTTGATTTCGATACATTGAAGAATGAAGATATACGATAGAGTCACCGAGATTTGTATATATTTATTATAGCCATGATATAAATTTGCATAATAATATATAGAGTTGGTCTCTTGAGAGACGGTCTCACTATTTTTTTTATTGTGAAACGGACCTTAATACATCATTTCATTTTTAAGAATGACATTATTTGCAACAAAGAAATACATCATTTGCAATAAAGAAATACATCATTTCATTAAACTCATATCACAATAAAAATTATGAAACATCATTTGAAATAAAAAAATACATCATTTCATTAAATTCGTCTCACAATAAAAATGATGAGACCGTCTCATCTGAAACTTTGCCTAATATATAAAATACTTAGATAATTATTATAGCCTTGGGCCCTTAAGCCTTTGGCTTGGTTTGACCCGCTCGTGCCTTATCTTTTTGAGCAAGTGAAATTAGCATATGGGCTTGACAAGTGGGTTGTCGACATGTCTGATTCAATCAACATGGTGCACACGGAGTATGTGATGTGGCTGACGAGTCAACGTACGTTTTTAAATGCTTATCGAACGGTTTCCATGTTTAGCACGTGGTCAATACACACATGTGTGCCTCCGTGATTGGCGCATCAGTTACGAGTGTGCCTCGCGCCTGTAATAACTCGAGCTTTGATGGTTGCGACATGCTCCCCCTCAGTGGAATATGTCTATAAATAAGCACGCATAGGAGCTGTCTCCGGTACCCGGTTACCTAGACACGAGACAAGCTCACACAACTAGATATTGCATCTTTATCCTCATATTGCTGCAATTTTTTCCTTGCTTTTAAGCAACTCAGTTTCACGTCCGTTCAGTTCGCCGGAGCTTTTGCAATTGCGGTGTTGCCTCGTAAAAGACGAAGCAAGTCATTTTACCTTTGGGGACGATCACCTATTGACGAGCACTACATAGGAGAATTCGTCTTGCGGGAAAAGCAATTCCTCGACTCGACTGTTTCTATTTCTTTTTTATTTTTATTTATTTACGTACTAGCAGTATGTGCAATTCTATTTATAAAAACTTGCATTACCAAACATATTTTATTGAAGTGTTTTAAGTCTTGAACAATAAATTATCCAACACTCGATGACCTGACTCTATAATATGGCCAAATGGAAAATTGGCATAGCCAAAATGAGAAGGTGTAGTAGAAGTGTAGAACCACAAATGAATCTTTTTTTTCTTTTTTTTTATGGAAGCGAGAATCATTTGTTCAACACATGCTAATAAACCTCCAAAATTAAACTTAACAAAAGAAAGAAGAATATTTCCTAAAGATTAAAGTTCAGAAAGAAGTTTTGGTGTATGTTGTGCCCAAAATAGTTAGACCCATTATGATTCTATTTACACGATAAATGAAGTTCAACAAGCTAATTCCAAGATCAATGATCCGATTCGGCCATGAATATCCTCATTTAGCTACTCATAGACAAAAATCGAGTCGAATCATCTTGATTTCAATACAATCGCACCACATCAACTCGAAATTATATTGAAGCACTTCAACAATCAAGTACACGTCTCTATTGAGACTTGACATCGCTAACTCAAGGGATACAACTATTTAAATCGATATTTCAACTCAAGAGTCGCGATCCTTCGAATCAATATAGTTAACTGAAATGTTGAAACTATTCGCCAAAAGCCTTTAAATAGATGGCATTTATCACCAATTAACACACATTAAATTCTAAAAAGAAAGTAAGCATTTATCATCAAAACAGTACAACATTTATATCTTCAAAAAGTAATATCTCCGTCCCGCATTATTTAAAAGCTCGTATTTTGTCTCGCTTATCGCATTATTTTCTTCGTTGTTTCAAGCATTTGCATTAGATTAGGTTTAATAATTGAGCATGAGAGTATTTTAGAGGGTATTATGCTTGTAGTGCATGGTTTTGCACGTAAAAAGGTAAAAAAGAGTGAAAGTTGATCAAAAAATAAAAAATATGCAGAAAAGCTCTCTATTTAGGTAGACGTGTGGGATTTCAATTGACATGGAGGTCGAGATGGAAGCTTGTGTCTGGCGATGTGGAGGTCGACATGAGAGGCACATGTCGATCGACATGTCCATTTCGATTGATATATGGAGTGGCCTGGAAGGAAAGTGCGATTTTATTAGGCAAATACGGAATTTTCAAGGAAAATACTAAATACAACTTTTTCCCACAGTTCAAGACCTCGACATTTAATCCCACCGCTATATATACCCATGTATTAAGTTTAGAGAAGGGAGTTCCATTATTATTCACTTCAGAATTTAGTTTTATTTTAGTTTTTTTGTCTTTTATCTTTATTGTTGTGGAGATTGAAGAGCTGAAACAAGCTTTACTTTTTTGTTTATTTTCAAGTAAGTTTATCAATACAATTTAATATTCTTATTTTAAATTGTGTTTTTAGCATGTCTAGCTAGAAATCCTAGCAAATTCTAGAGTTTTTCTCCATCTAATTGCGTGTTGTAATTCAATTACTTCAAACCCTAATTTAATCAGTTTAAGTTCTCTGATTTTGATTCTAAAGTTTAATTCACTTAAAGGATCGAGATATAAAAATTAGATTAGAGTATTTTCACATAACATTCTGGAAGCTCCTTTGACATTTGGAATTGGTGAAACTCAAGCAATAAATTTGTGGCAATTTATTTAATAGTTTACCCATTAGATCAGAAAGAATTATACTAACCCATTTTGCACAAGTCCATTTGTGAGGTGGCTATTGTTTTCAAGTTACAAGAAACAAAAGATAAAGAACATAAAACATGTTCTCATATAAATACGCAGATTTTAATTCATAAGCACAAACCATCAATACCAACCAAACAAAATCACAAGATAGGCATCAATGAAATAGATCAAAAGCTGGGATATATTAGATACCTATACTAGTAATGGAGGTTTTGGTGTAAAGTGAATAGAACCTAATGATGAAGATTTTGAAAAAGAAACAACTATCACAATCCCATCTGGATTCCCTATCATCAATATTTAGATGAAACTTAACAGATTGTTTTTTTAACAGTAAGTATGATTTGAGACTGCAAACAAAACATAAGAAAATATATGCAGGTGCACATTGTCGGATAAATATATGCAGGAGCACATTGGAATTATCTCATATCGACCATAAAACTGGGAATATAACACTATATAATAGTGAAGCTCCCCTTTCCTTACAAGCCGATTTTGTAGGGAGAAATGAGAAACTTTACAATGTATCCACCCACAAGCCTTGTAGCAGTCCACTCAAAATAAAATAAAGTCTCCAGCTGCTCTAGGTACTCGTTAGTACGATAGACAATCATAAATAAGTTCTCCTTAAGGAGATAGAATGATTGATATACAAAACTTCACAACTGCAGTCTTTGATGGCTAGAATAAATAATGAACTAATTTTAAGATCAAGTTAACAAGATTTAAGTTAAAAGTGAATAAATTTTTTAAAAATTGAAGATAAAATGAAATGAAATATTTTGAGGTATTTTTAAAATGCATAATTTTAATGTTAAAATGTAGTATTCTCACATTATCACGTTAAGACAATTCTCACATGATTAAGCCCCTATATATACAGAGAGAAAGTTGTGATCATGTGCTAAAATTAAAATTTGTGTTAAATAGGAATGAATCTTAGCCATTTGATTAAATACCATCAATGGTTGAGATTAAAGCATCAAAAATTGAAAATTTAAGCATAATTTTTGTTTGTATTTAATTGCTTTATAAATCATGCGCAATTAAGCATGAAATCTTCAAAAAAGTTTTAATCTCAACCATTGGATTGATAGCATCAATGATTGAGATGAAAGCATCAAAGATTGAAAAAATTAAGCATAATTTTGTTTGTGATTTTATGCTTTATAAAATCATGCACAATCTATATATACTAAAAAGCAAAACCCCCACCTAAAAATTTTCCCCCCAAAAAATCTTACTATATATAATAAAATAATATATTAGGTAAGTAGTATTAATTATAGTATGTAAGGCAAAACCCCACCTAAAATAATTTAATCATTTCTATTATTTTCCAGGGTATATATAAATATATGAAGATGCATTATTAGTATGTTCTATATTTTCAACCACGAATTAATAATATTTCTCCTTCTTTTGTACATAAAATAATTAATTCAATTACTAATATGTGATCCGAAAATCCACAATAAAAATTTTAATAATCTATATTAAATTTAATTTCTAATCCATTAAATTGTAATTTGTATATTTTAAAGCAAATCAAAAATCAATGTAAAACGTAATGAATAATTATAAGAATAATAATGGTAAAATCATTTATGTTAGATTTATTATATTAGGTATTTAGAATAATTTAAAAATTAAAATATATAATAAAAATCAATTTTGAATATAAATAACTAATTAAAAATAAAACCTCTATATAAAAAGAAATATTCCGCTCAGCTAAATATTTTAAAAATAATCATATACATATGATATGAGAGAATTTAAGTTACAATTCAAAAAAAAAAAGTTACAATCTATCTATATCTATATTAATATAAAAGCAAGATTCTCAAAAGTATTTTTTTTTTCGCTCAAGAAAATCTTCCAAAAATAATAATTCAAATATAATGGGAATATTTTAATTTAATCATGAAATTTATTTAAATAAATATTAGTTAAAAATATATAAAGTAATTATGAATTTCACATTAATTATGCTATCACGTCAATTATGAGAATTATGATATCACATTAATAAAATCAATCATTTACATAAATAAAACGTAATTAGTGCATGGTTGCAAATCAGAATTAATATCTTTCTAATATAAATATCCTTTTAATTGATGTTAATCATCCTATAAATTCAGTGATTTGTGTAAAATTTTAGTGGTCTCCTACTTTTCGCTAATGTTTTTCTGCAGACCTACAAGCTGCACATCTACAAGTCTCATTTAAGAATTCTACATTTTTGTTGCATATCAAATTCACTCACAGGTATATTTAGTATTTTTTTTTATGAATTCATCAAATTCTAACTCGGCACTCTACTTATTATTAACTTTTGTATATAAACAATCACTTTTTTTGGGAATATTATGTTATTGATGCAGGCAAGCTGAAAAAAAAAGGCAGATATCCAAAGAAGTTCAATTACAAGATTTTTTTCGTCATGTTTGGAAGATTAATTTCAATGTATATTTTATTGTATATATATATTTGATAATTCATGATATAAACTGAAACAACATTATTTATTATTTGTATGTTTTAGTTTAAATTTTTGAGTTGCATTATTTTTTATGCAATTAAGTTTGGATAATAAGTTATTCCATATGCGAAAGGTTTCTTATCTTATTTACAATTGAAGTATAATTTTTTTAATTCACATTTTGATTATTTTGATTATTAATATACCTTCCATAATTTGTTGCCTTCATTTTATAATTCTCTTTTATCAAAATTAACTACTAATTAATTTAATTAAAAAATTAACATGTTTAGTGGTTATAATAAAAACAAGAAACATATCATCAAATTTATGAGTAAAAAATAATATTGGACAAATATAACAATAATTGAAAATAATGAATTATATGAGAATTTCAATAAATTAAATGATTTTTTAACAAAGTCAATTTGGATCCATAATCAATTCATACAATAGCGCAAATTGCCAATTTAATTATTACTTTCATTGATTATATATACATACTAAAAACTTTTCGGAGCTGTTTTAGGTTAAGAATTTTCTAAAAAATAATTGGTTAATAATATTGATTTTAAATAAATTGATGTAGCAATTACAGGATGTAAAATGTAAATTATACGCAAAACAGATACAAACTAAAAAAAGCAATTAATCAAACACTAATCTATATATCTATATATTAACATAAGAGCAAAGTCCCAAACAAAATCAGTACTATTTGATAATTAAATTTTGTCAACCTCACGTATATAGAGGTAAATTTTTTACAAATGCATTATTTATGTTTTACATATTTCATTTTTTAAGGTAAAATACGTATGACAAATACATTTTATTCTACTCAAGAAGAGAATATAATGGTATATAACGTAATAAATAGTATAATCTTTTATCCATTAGTTATCTTGATATATTTTAACATGACCAATTAT
>JAPKLW010005049.1:2641-18728 GCA_026898455.1 Plectranthus barbatus
CTAAGAGAAGTGAGTACTCCTTCAAAGAGTTGCTCACTTCTCTTAGCTACATCCATCTTGAAGTCATAGAATGAAAGTGGTAAGGAGTTCAGGATTATATCAATCTTAGCCTGATCTGATATACATCCACCTCTACGTGTGAATCGTCTCATGGTGTTATCCATCATCATCACATGTAGTGTCACCGAACTGCCATCAACCATTCTCTTACAGATTAGGTCTTTTACGAGATCAAAGTTGATAGTTCGTTCCACTTCACCAAACGTGGCCAGTAAGTCCATCCAGATCGCAACAGAGCTACACTAGCCCTTGTACTTGAGCTTGAGTTCTCTAGACAGGTTATCTGAGATTAACTTGTAAGTAAAATCTTCAGACGCCACTCATGTGTCATAGTACTCTTTCTCACGTCTAGACACTTTATGGTAACGTGGGGCAAGTGGCATCATAGTAAGTGATAAGCTCATTATTTCACTCACTTATCTAAATTATTTTTATACTATTTTATGTAGTTTTATTGAATTTATATATATATTATGTGCATGAGTCTATATTAGGTGGTATTATGCGCGTTTTGGTGTTTTTGTAGGGTTTTAGGCCAAATTCAATGGAAACCCATTCCAAGAGCTGCAAATGTTCAAAGAAACAGACACAACTTCTTTCACCGTTGGAATCTGAGCTAATGGAGCATATCATTTGAAAGATCTTTGAGTTAGCTTTCCAACGCAACTGGAATCGGGTCAATCGGAGTTTGGGAGAGAAAGTTATGGCCAAAACCGTGAGACCGCGCAGGAGGGCGAAAAGCCGCGTCGACAGACGCCAATCGGAAGCGGTCGACGAAGCAAAAAGTTGAGACTCGGTTGACGTGAATTAGACTCGGTCGACGTGTACATGTTTGCTGGAGCAAAAATCTGATAAAATTCGGATTTATTCATATCTTTAGCCCTAGATTTGATAGGATACACCTCCACCTCTATAAATAACCTTGTAAATTCGATTTTGAGAGAAGAATTCGATTCCCAATCATATGTTTTATTTTAGATTTCAATTTTTAGAGGATTCCAAGAGTTCTAGGGTTTATGTTTGAAGACAGAAGTTGGTGGGAAGACATTCAGCCCGAGTTTTTATGCAGTTCAGGTTGTATTTTTCCGTGATGAACACTCCTCTGAATATGTGTAACTAAACTTCTTTTCAGATTCTAGGGTTTCGAACTATCTATGTATACATGTTTTGATTAATTGAATTATTTTCCCTTTCCCTTCGTAATTAGTGAAATCTGTGCTTATTCATAATCTTGATTTGCTGATCACATCTTAGGATTATCTAGTTGATTACTTGAGACGTAACTGTGATAGTTTTCAATGGAAAGAGATTTTCACAATATAATATGATTTCTTGTCGTAACTGAAGGAGATTAATTGTAGGAATAAATCTGTAGATCTTTTTGGAGTTAGTTAATTTATCTTGAGACCGAACGGAGATAGGTAATTGACTAATCTACTTTACGAATTGTCAGATAAAGAAGTTCGTAATAATTTTCTGATGTTTCACTACGAAGAGGAATTAAAATTGGGAATTAATCAATTCATTCATACATGTCATACTTGATAGGTAGATATCCCTGGAATCTGTGCTTCTCTTATTTGAATTCAAAAGCTTTTTAATTTTCCTGTTTAACTTACGATAGCAAGTATTGTGATTTCAAAACAACAAAACCTTTTATCCGATTTTCCTAATCAATATTTTCAAGAACGTCGGATTTAGTATTTAGGATTTTTCGTTGTTTCATTCCCCTGGATCGATAACCTTTGGGTTTACAAATTTATTTGCCACTATTTCTATAATTAATCTGTAGAAATTACAGTGATCAGTAAGAACAAACATGTGTTGTTTAGTCAGGAGGATATACTCAATGCAGTATCTCCATTCATAGAAGTTCGGACCAGTTAGAGGATTGAGAGCAAGTATATGATCGACAGTAGACATAGACATATCTGAAACAATAAAGAATCTTAAATAAGAACATACATGTTGAACTTCGAAAACAAATGCATTGAAAATCTTTTAATAAATCAAATACAAATGTTTTCCACTAATTGCCCAAGAGTTCCCACCGCAAGCTACACTCGTAGACGTTTACGATGTCACCCTCAACCAGAACTGCGGGTTTTAAGCCCCAATCCATTTAATTTCACTACCATGTCAGGATGCTTTTGACACTAGAAATTAATAATTAGTGAAAACCTTAGACCATGCCATCTCTCAAGAACAGGGATGCAATTCTTGCATTATATTCTAAAATGCTTCTAAGCAATTAACCACAAATTTAACTCCGGCCAAAAGAGACAGTTTAGCATGGCACGTAACCATACCGCACCACCCTTAAAGCTTTTGTTATCTATAATTTAAATCAATCCTAGAATACTTGTGAAAGAGATCTACGCAAGCTACACTCGTAGACGTTTACGCAAAGCCCTCCCACTATTCACATGATTTAAATTGTTTGTCTAGAAATCCCAACAACCGTACCCATGCATCTCTAGGAACTAGCAAGCTACACTCATAGACGTTTACTAGAACGAGAGATACACTTACAGCCTAGGACCGCTTTGTGGAGCTCTATTGATTTTAATTAAAAAAATCTGCTTAGTATTTTTCTTTTAAAAGGTTTCTTTATGCGCACACATAATTTCTTTGTTATTATATTTCCCAAATTTTTGCATGTAATAATACAAGCCCAAAAATTCCCAAAATATAATCCAACAAAAGAAATTAATCACATAAGCATGCTTGAAAAGCTGTAAATAATAAAAGCGATAAAACATGCTTTTCCTATTATCTACACATGCTTAAATGCGCATATAAATAAATCACATATCATACGAGGACAATTAAGGCAAACAAAAATTCCTCGTGGCCCCAAAAATAGAAAAATAAATTCTATCTATTACAAATTTGAATTTTGAATTAATTTGGATAAATCTAAATCTTTTCAAATCTTCCAAATCTTCAAGGGCCTTCAAAACTTGATACACCAAATCTTTTGGATTTTTAGGCCTTTGTGATCTGATGATTTGTCCTAACCCTAATGCAAACCCTAGGGTTTACACAAGATTGTGCAAACCACCAAAACACGAGCCACCGCAATGGGACAGCAGCAGCCGATGTCATCTGCAGCCGCCGCCGATCGCCGCCGCCGCGCGCTCGCGCGCGCCCGCCCTGCGCGCTGCCGTGCCTCGCGTCGTGCGCCCGTGCCTGCCTTGTGCGCGCGTACACCGCGCGCCGTGCGTGCTGCCCTCGCGCGCCCTGCGCGCGCTACACGCCCCGGCCGCGCGCCTGCCGTGTGCCGCCTGCCGTCGCCCGCCGTTGTGTCCGTCAGCCCTACGTCGGCTCCGTCTTCGTTCTTTGTCCTCGACCCGTCCATTTACAAATTTTGAAAAATTACAGAAATCTATTATATTACAATTTTTCAAATCTACACTAATCACGAATTTTCTCGTGATTTTACAAAAACAATTCAGCCCTACACGGATAAACCACCGCGGGCTGAAATAACGGGTTGCCACGAGGAACAAAAACCAAACATCCACAAAATAATAAATTCATACATGCATACAGAATTCAATTATGCACAAAAGAGCCATAAATCAGGAACCTGGCTCTGATATCAATTGTAGGGTTTTTCCGTGAACCGAATCACCAAAACCAATTTGAATCGGATCGATTTATGGTTATTGCACATAATTAAAATTCACAAAACCCTAGCATGCTCCTACGAATTTAATACATAGATTTGTAGATTTAGGGTTTATCGTAACTCCGTCGAGTCTTAACCGATCTTTCGCGTTTGAATTCCAAAACTCAATTCAACCACGCGATTCGATTTAATCTGCGGAAGCAGAAATTAGTAATCTAATTTCTTAGAAAAAATCAAAAAACAAAGAGAGAAGAAAAGAGAAATCTGTTCTCCAGATTAGATCTTCAGGACTATGTCCCAATGTTGCTCAGATCTGCTACTCGTGAGGATTCCACAGATCTGTGTTGTAGGCCGGAGAAGAAAAATCCTTCTTCTCCCCTCTACAGGCGCCGCCCACTCTCTTTCTGCCTCTAGGGTTTCACTGATTTGAATGTGTTCAATAGTGGCTAGGGTTTCCAGAGAGAATGGTCTATTTATAGACCCAGGGTTTTATCCCTAATGGGCTACTGGGCCCTTTTTCAGCATGTTTAATTGGGCTAGTCCTGGGACCTAATGCAAATAATAAAGTGGGCCTATAATTAATTAATTCCCATGTCCACAACCCAGGACACAATTAATTAATTAATATTAATTCTTTTTCACCACAGAATTAATACTGACCTACCCCTTTATTACCACGTTATGAGCACGAGCTGCATTAATTGAGAATCCCCATATTTAAGGTTACCAGACATCTATTAATTAATCGGAGCCTCTGACAAGCTCTAACTACAATTAATTAATATCTTATAATTCCTGAGTAGTACCACTCTAACCTTATCACTCGTGCCTGAACTTAATCAGCCTGCAGGACTTTGGCACGATGAATGTTATTGAGCTCCTCAGGGAATGTCCCCATCCTATTACTCAGATATGGTTTCCTAAACCCAGTCTCAGGCGGTACTACACGAACTGTTGTTACCCAAGATGCAGATATACGAGCATATTACTTAGGCTCTCCACCATGGCAAGTCAAAGCAACAGTCAACCCGTGCAAACCCCTGAACCTTCGTTAGGGTTTGGACTCAATCAATATAACGAGATCTTGTATTCGCTGATGTCAAACAGACGAATACATCTCACTGCGGTCCATCAATACGCCACCTCTACGTACCATCATGTCAAGTAACCAAGATAGACTACTTATTCCGACAATGCCGCAGCCATCCGAACAGACGTATCCTCATACGCTGTCTCGGCTGTGATCAGGTTTATGTCTCACTAGGTCAAGTGATCATACTGTCTTCTGCGATCTACAACACGCCGTATGATCATCCCTATCGGTGAGACAAGAGGATACCATTGTTCATACATGTAAGATTGTTAACAGATAGGAGAAATAAACCGTTGTATACTCATTGTAATAAATGCTTTCAGTATACAAAACCCATCAATGCTGTGGGACTCCATTCTGCTTCAGCGTATCAGACACCTTAACGAATTTGCTAACATGTGCATACGGGTCTTTTATTGCTTTCCCTGCAAAATGATTCTGCTGCACCATCTGAATTAGCCCCGTCTTCAGCTCAACGTTGTTGGTGTTGATGCCTACTCTGAATCCAAGTTCTTCTTGCTGAGGAAGGAATCGATCCAAGATGGATCTGTGTGGTCTGATAATCTCCAATTGTCTCTAATTATAGTTACCCTCATTCATTGCTGCCAATCTTGTAGTTTGTTTTGGTTAAGTTGCCCGTGCCACTCTAAGTTGCCCTCGGAGCTGCAGTACTTCATTCACAAATTATCTCTGCTCCTCTGGTTAATATTCTCAAGAAGGGCATCTTGTTGATCTGCCATTCTTCTATGCTTCTCCTTCCATTTCTTAGACTTGTTTTTGTTCATCCTGTAGGTTGTTTCGATCTCCACATCAAGTGCTTTAAGTGCTTGACCTTTAGCCTTTGTGTTCATGCACCTGCGAATGAAACAATTAAAGAATCAGTCTTCGTCGACCGACACAAAAGAGTGACGATCGATATAAGAAATTTCTCTGTGTCGACCGACGCATGCCCACATCGATTAATATGGAGAGTGAGATCTAAAAATCACTCACGCTAACAGTAAAAATAATTCTCAATCCAACAAATATCAAAATAATCCACCAATTCTGTGGAAATGGCACCAATTTGATCGATGGAAAATTCATTACTATTGTTGGACAATGATGCAAATAAACTTATAGAACCCTGCTTGGAATATTGTTAGAATATTATAACCCCTTGATCTCAATTGTATGTTTATTAGTTTTCGTGCATCAAAGTTCAAGTCAATCAAGTTTCTAGCAACTTAGTGTCGAGTTGAATTGTAATAATCATGTATAGGATTACTCGAGTTGTAATAAAACTAGAATAGAAGACCAAAGAATGCTGAAAGAATCAGCACATTTGAAGATAGAAGAATGCTGAAAGAATCAGCATAACCAAAGATTGTTAAAGACGCTTGTAAAAGGATACCAAGCCTACAAGAGTGCTGAAGGATTGAAGCAAATCGATTGCTGAAATCTTAGCAAGACTGTTGAGATATCAGCAGACCTCCAACTGCCAGCAGATAAACAACATCATTAAACATATGCTAGCAGACACACAACAACAATCAACACATTATTCAAAGTCGTGAATCAGAAGGATCCAAATCACAATGAAACTGGATGAATTAAAGTGAAGGATGATCAACAGACACAAGGAAGGTTTCCAGATTTAAATTGAAAGATCTATTTTGACAAAGACGACCAAAGTATGAAGATCGCCAATTAGAAAGAAGGGAGACATGAAGAGTCTCTGCATTTTGCAGAAAAAGAAGAATGGAGATTGGCGAGCAAACCCTCTGAGTCTAACGGATAAGATTCAAACATTCGTTTGAATCTTCACCTATAAATAGACGTTATCAACGAGGGGTTCAGAGGTTCGCAAATATTCTACTACAAGAAAAGAAAAGAGATCTTAACACTCTCATACATACGTGAACTTACATATGTGATTCTTTCTATCCTAGAATGAATCTAGCAGTCACCTTGCTCTGCAAGCATGATTATCAAAGGCTACTGCCAAAATACGAAAAGATTCTGGAAAGAACTATAAAACTCCCAAGGTCGACGTCCGAGGAGAAGGGAGGTTTGTCCTCACTCTAAGGAGTGTCAAAGGTGCAGATTGATGACCGAGGTGCTTGAAGGTAGGCACTGACCAGACGGAGGAGCTGCTCAATGTTTGAGATCTAGCATGACCTTGTAATCAATCTATAGTGAATTTTTAGTCAGGAGGACTAAAGAGTGGACGTAGAACACTTGTTTGAACCACTATAAAACCCATGTTCATTTACTATTTTTATTTCTTTACGTTGTATATTGTGTGCTTTGAAACATAACACATCAAGTGTTGAAGTATAATATGCGATAAATCTAACGAAAACTCGAGCTTAAACACATTTGATAAACACTTGCTAAGTCGTGACCTTAGCAAGAAAAGTGCAAGACATTAGTAAAACTTCTGTTGCATATACAAACACTCTGATCAGGGATAAATAAGTGGTATCAGAGCGGTTGGTCTTTACATACTAGCTGCTTCTGAGTCGCTTAGGACCAGATCCATATTTTCCTTGCATATTAGTGTGTTTCTGTGTTTAGCTCAGGATAAAGACAATGGCGAACAACGCAAAGTTGAGAAAGTTCACTCCAGAGATGAAGCAAGTGATCGAGAATGGACCAATTAGAATGCTAAAGGTGAAGACTCGAATTGGAAAAGAAGTTCGAGGACCAGAAGAAATGGTGCACAAGCCGTACACAGAGTGGACCCAGGAAGATCGAGTTCCTGGTCAACTAGACTACGTAGCCATGAATTTGATCATAGAGGCTGAAGTCTTAGAGTATAAGAATGCCAAAGAAATGTGGGATTTTCTTGGCACTTTAAGCAAAGAGACAGAACAAATGAAGAGAAACAAGCTACAACTGTGCGTGGATAGGTACAAGTCATTCGATATGATCCCTGGCGAAACCATCAAAGACATGGAGGCCAGATTCAACTCCATCGTAGTAGAATTAAAGAAGTTTGGAAGGACATGTAAACTTCCTGACATGAACTCAAAGATCCTCTCAAAAATGCCAAAATAAGACTTGTTTGTCAAAGTAACCAACCTGAAAGAGAAAGATCTGTCAACAATGAGCACAAAATATGTGTTCGCCTAGTTTCAGACACATGAATGGGACATCATGCAAATCAACAAAATCGAAGCTGTACATGTTGCAGTATCTATTGAAGATCCTATCAAGGACGCAACCTTCTTTGTGAAGAGAGACGCACAGAAGTGGAAAACCAAGAGGTCGTTCCACTCAGACCGTCCAGTTCAATCCAGTCCAACGATGGATATCGCATCAACTAGTGGATCTCAAGCTAAAGAAGCGGAATGCTCAGTCAGCGAGTTGGAGGAGCAGATGAAAAGATTACAAAAATTGTTGCTGAAAGCTAAAGACAAGAAGGAAGAGCCCTAGCAAAGCCAACCAGCAGACAACCGGACAACCAAGAAGACGCCTAGAATGTGCTATGAATGAAACTCTTTGGATCATTTGATGTTTGGGTGCTCTCATGTAGATCAAGATGAAAGGGAGCGATTAAGAATGCTTTTTTAGAAGCGCGTGGCCATCACCAAAGCACTGTTGACCAGGACAGAAATACCAATCATCCCAAATAACGATGATGAAGGCTATTCATCAGAAGATCAGAGGACTTTTAGTCTCCTTTGGTGACAACTCAAAGGCTATCGGAAGAGGGTGCATTGAACAAAATGGAATTTGAAACATCAACGTGGCCCTCATCGACAGCCTTAAGCACAATCTATTAAGCATCAGTGAGCTAAGTGAAAATGAATATATTGTTTCCTTCTTTGATACAGTGTTGGTCCCGGTTTATCAGAGTGTATAACGTTACGCAGCGGAAATAATGAACTTATAAGTCTAACTTGCACTCTGTCCTGCTGGTTGCTCAGCTGGCTGGCTGACTGGCTGGTCAGCTGATAGCTCAACACTTAGAATATTTTAAGCCTAGTTTGCACAGTTATCAGTTTTCAGATATACACCAGCACTTGAGTGCTGGGTTTCAAATACAAATTTAAATACTGAAAGCAGATAAAGGCAAATGATGTTTATAGTGGTTCGATCAACTGATCTACGTCCACTCTCCAGTCGACTCACTGGAAATTCACTATAAGAGTAATCCGGTACAAAGTTCCTACGATCTATCTCCAGCTGGTAGATGCCCCGTCTACCAGTCCACTGGATCAACCGCTCCCGGTCCTTGTCCTTCTTCAACTCTTCGTCAGATGGATGGAGTGCGAGCACGTCACTTCAACCTCCTCCTCTGACTGGTTGGGTGTTGAGTTCTCCCAAGAACGTAAATCCTCTACGGCAAACTGCCCGTAATAACTCAAGAGCTGGCTGGCTCTAGAGCTGCTATGTTCTTCCTCAGAAAGAGAAAGAACACCAAGCGAGGTCTGTAACTTACAAGCTGGAAGCTTGAAGTCTCGTGTTTGAATAAATCAACACACGGATAGCCTTTAGAGAGGCCTCGAAAGTTGTATGCTTTTACTTGCTTGAGCGTAATAAATTTCAGTCTTTCGGTAGGTGAAGAGTTGGCCAAAAACATTGAATGTTGATGGATCCCAGGTATTTATAGCCGAGGGATCCCATTCAAATATTCTAGCCATTTGGACACATCCGGAATGGTCTCTGTCCGCGCATGTCCTTCTGACGGCGGCAGGTAGGAATTTCCGGAAAGCGCCATGCTTGTGTCCGCTTTTTCTGACACAGACCTCTTTGTGTCAGAACGGCTCTATTCGTCAGTACGAGGAATCGGAACTGGTGTCTTGAACTGATAGACTTTAAGGATATCCTTCCTTAAAGTCTTACTTTGTCAGTATATTCCTCAGACGAATCTTCCTTTTGTCTCTAAGATGCTGGGAGAGTGAATCTTGAATTCTGCTGGTAACATCCGACTGGTAGATCATTCTGGTGATCCTGTGCTGGCAGTCTCTGCTGGTGACTTTCCTTAGCACAATCAAGGTCTACCAATTTGTCTGGATGTTAACCCTTGGAATCTCCCATGACTGGTGGCTTCACCGCTGGTGAATAGTGTCAGCCAGAACACGTATTCTGCTGGTAGGATTTGTCAGCCTCCTGCTGGTGAAATCCTTCCAACTGGTGAACAGTAGCCAGTCATTAGCTCTTGACTCCACGCTGATGAACAGTGTCAGCATGGGGCTGTCAGTCGTCTGCTGGTGAGACTTCTCTCAACTGGTAAGCACATCTCATGCTGGTGAACAGTAGCCAGCATGAGTCTTGATCAGCTACGACTTACAACTCAAAAGACCTAAACAGGACTTTACATTTTGAGAACTAGAGCTATCTAGAGACAACACTGACGCTGGTAGGACTTAGGATTTGATCCACCAAAACACTTAAACACCAAATCAAAAGATCTAAGCTATCAACTGGGGAAGGGAAACTTTGATAATTTTCCCAACATACAGAATGCAAGATTGTTTCGTGTACTTTCGAGCTGGTTATTTTTTACAATTCAGAACTAGTTATAATTGTGGATGCCTTAAAAACTTACTTTTATACATCTAGAAACAAGTTTCAGACATTTAAATAAACTTTTGAAACAGTTATTAAATTTGAGAATTTTTAAAATTTTGTACCGGTGAATTTTCGTGCACTTTCGAATTGGTCATTCTTGACAATTCTGAGCTAGTTACAACAGCGAAAACCCTAAACACTTACTTTTATAAATCTAGAAAAATGTTTCAACCATAAAAATCAACTTTTGAAAAAAAATTTAAATTTGCGAATTTTCAAAATATTGTACCGGTGAGTTTTCGTGCACTTTTGAGCAGATCATTTTGGACAATTCTGAACGAATTACAAAAGTGTAAACCCCAAAAACGAACTTTTATACATCTATAAAAATGTTTCAACCACAAAAATAAACTTTTGAAACAGTTTTTAAATTTGCGAATTTTCAAAATTTTGTACCGGTGAATTTTTTGTGTACTTTCGAGCTGGTCATTTTTTACAATTCAGAACTAATTATAATTGTGGAAACCCTAAACACTTACTTTTATACATCTAGAAACAAGTTTCAACCATTAAAATAAACTTTTGAAACAGTTTTTAAATTATTAAATTTTTGTAAATTTTGTACCCATGAATTTTCGTGCACTTTCGAATTGGTCATTCTTAACAATTCTGAACTAGTTACAACAGCGGAAACCCTAAACACTTACTTTTATATATCTAGAAACATTTTTCAACCATAAAAATCAAATTTTGAAACAGTTTTTAAATTTGCAAATTTTCAAAATATTGTACCAGTGAATTTTCGTACACTTTTGAGCAGGACATTTTTGACAATTCAGAACGAATTACAACAGTGGAAACCCGAAACACTTACATTTATACATCTATAAACATGTTTCAACCATAAAATCAACTTTTGAAACAGTTTTTAAATTTGCGAATTTTCAAAATTTTGTACCGGTGAATTTTCGTGCACTTTCAAGCTGGTCATTTTAGACAAAGCTAAACAAATCATAGTAGCGGAAACCAAAAACACTTACTTTTATGCATCAATAATCATGTTTCAACCATAACAATCAACTTTTGAAACAGTTTTTAATTTGCAAATTATCAAAATTTTGTACCGGTGAATTTTCGTGCAATTTGGAACTGGTCATTTTTGAAATTTCTGAACTAGTTACAACAGCAGAATCCCTAAACACTTACTTTTATTCATCTAGAAAAAAGTTTCAACCATGAAAATCAACTTTTGAAGCAGCTTTTAAATTTGCGAATTTTCAAAATATTTTATAGGTGAATTTTCGTGCACTTTCGAGCTGGTCATTTTTGACAATTTTGAACGAATTACAAAAGTAGAAACCAAAAAAATTACTTTTATACATCTATAAAAAAATTTCAACCATAAAAATAAACTTTTGAAACAGTTTTCAAATTTGCGAATTTTTAAAAAAATTTATCGGTGAATTTTTCGTGTACTTTCGAGTAGGTCATATTTTACAATTCAGAACTAGTTATAATTGTGGAAGCCCTAAAAACTTACTTTTATACATCTAGAAACAAGTTTCAACCATTCAAATAAACTTTTGAAACAGTTTTTAAATTTGTGAATTTTCAAAATTTTGTATTGGTGAATTTTCGTGCACTTTCGAATTGGTCATTCTTGACAATTCTGAACTAGTTACAACAGCGGAAACCCTAAACACTTACATTTATAAATCTAGAAAAAAATTTCAACCATAAAAATCAACTTTTGAAACAGTTTTTAAATTTGCAAATTATCAAAATAATGTACCGGTGAATTTTTCGTGTACTTTCGAGCTGGTCATTTTTTAAAATTCTGAACGAATTACAACAGTGGAAACAAAAAACAATTACTTTTATACATCTATAAGCATGTGTCAACCATAAAAATCAATTTTAGAAATTATTTTAAAATTTGCGAATTTTCAAAATCTGTAACCGGTGAATTTTCGTGCACTTTCGAGCTGGTCATTTTTGACAATTCTGAACAAATTGTAATAGTGAAAACCCAAAATACTTACTTTTATGCATCAATAAACATGTTTCAACCATAAAAATCAACTTTTGAAACAATTTTTAAATTTGCGAATTATAACTTTGTACCGGTGAATTTTCGTGCAATTTCGAGCTGGTCATTTTTTACAATTCTAAACTAGTTACAACAGCGGAAACCCTAAACACTTACTTTTATACATCTAGAAATATGTTTCAACCATAAAAATTAACTTTTGAAACAGTTTTTAAATTTGCAAATTATAGAAATATTGAATTTTTCGTGTACTTTCGAGCTGGTCATTTTTTACAATTCTGAACGAATTACAACAGTGGAAACAAAAAACACTTACTTTTATAGATCTATAAACATGTGTCAACCGTAAAAATCAACTTTTTAAACAGTTTTAAAATTTACGAATTTTCAAAATTTTTAACAGGTGAATTTTCGTGCACATTCGAGCTGGTCATTTTTGACAATTCTGAACTAATTACAATAGTGAAAACCCAAAATACTTACTTTTATGCATCAATAAACATGTTTCAACCATAAAAATCAACTTTTGAAACAGTTTTTTAATTTGCGAACTATCAAAACTTTGTACCGGAGAATTTTCGTGCAATTTCGAGCTGGTCATTTTTTACAATTCTGAACTAGTTACAACAGCGGAAACCCTAAACACTTACTTTTATAAATCTAGAAAAATGTTTCAACCATAAAAATCAACTTTTGAAAAAATATTTAAATTTGTGAATTTTCAAAATATTATACCGGTGAATTTTCGTGCACTTTTGAGTAGGTCATTTTGGACAATTCTGAACGAATTACAAAAGTGGAAACCCCAAAAAGTTACTTTTATACATCTATAAAAATGTTTCAACCACAAAAATAAACTTTTGAAATAGTTTTGAAATTTGCGAATTTTCAAAATTTTGTACCGGTGAACTTTTTGTGTTCTTTCGAGCTGGTCATTTTTTACAATTCGGAACTAATTATAATTGTGGAAACCCTAAACACTTACTTTTATACATCTAGAAAAAAGTTTCAACCATTAAAATAAACTTTTGAAACAGTTTTTAAATTATTAAATTTTTGTAAATTTTGTACCCGTGAATTTTCGTGCACTTTGGAATTGGTCATTCTTGACAATTCTGAACTAGTTACAATAGCGGAAAACGTAAACACTTACTTTTATATATCTAGAAACATTTATCAACCATAAAAATCAACTTTCGAAACAGTTTTTCAATTTGCAAATTTTCAAAATATTGCACCGGTGAATTTTCGTACACTTTTGAGCAGGTCATTTTTTACAATTCAGAACGAATTACAACAGTGGTAACCCAAAACACATACATTTATACATCTATAAACATGTTTCAAACATAAAAATCAACTTTTGAAACAATTTTTAAATTTGCGAATTTTCAAAATTTTGTAGCGGTGAATTTTCGTGGACTTTCGAGCTGGTCATTTTTTACGTAGCTTAACAAATTATAGTAGCGGAAAACCAAAACACTTACTTTTATGCGTCAATAAACATGTTTCCACCATAAAAATAACTTTTGAAACATTTTTTAATTTTGCGAATTATCAAAATTTTGTACTGGTGAATTTTCTTGCAATTTGGAGCTTGTCATTTTTGACAATTCTGAACTAGTTACAACAGCGGAAACCCTAAACACTTACTTTATACACCTAGAAATATGTGTCAACCATAAAAATCAACTTTTGAAGCAGCTTTTAAATTTGTGAATTTTCAAAATATTGTACAGGTGAATTTTCATACACTTTCGAGCTGGTCATTTTTGACAATTCTGAACGAATTACAACAGTGGAACCCAAAACACTTACTTTTATACATATATAAAAATGTTTCATCCATAAAAATAAACTTTTGAAACAGTTTTCAAATTAGCGAATTTTCAAAAAATTTTATCGGTGAATTTTTCGTATACTTTCGAGCAGGTCATTTTTTACATTTCAGAATTAGTTATAATTGTGGAATCCCTATACTCTTACTTTTATACATCTAGAAACAAGTTTCAACCATTAAAATAAACTTTTGAAACAGTTTTTAAATTTGTAAATTTTCAAAATTTTGTACTGGTGAATTTTCGTGCACTTTCGAAATGGTCATTCTTGGCAATTCTGAACTAGTTACAACAGCGGAAACCCTAAACACTTACTTTTATAAATCTAGAAAAATGTTTCAACCATAAAAATCAACTTTTGAAAAAAAATTTAAATTTGTGAATTTTCAAAATATTATACCGGTGAATTTTCGTACACTTTTGAGTAGGTCATTTTGGACAATTCTGAACGAATTACAAAAGTGGAAACCCCAAAAAGTTACTTTTATACATCTATAAAAATGTTTCAACCACAAAAATAAACTTTTGAAATAGTTTTTAAATTTGCGAATTTTCAAAATTTTGTAACGGTGAACTTTTTGTGTTCTTTCGAGCTGGTCATTTTTTACGATTCAGAACTAATTATAATTGTGGAAACCCTAAACATTTACTTTTATAAATCTAGAAAAAAGTTTCAACCATTAAAATAAACTTTTGAAACTGTTTTTAAATTATAAAATTTTTGTAAATTTTGTACCCGTGAATTTTCATGCACTTTCGAATTGGCCATTCTTGACAATTCTGAACTAGTTACAATAGCGGAATCCCTAAAAACTTACTTTTATATATCTAGAAACATTTTTCAACCATAAAAATCAACTTTCGAAACAATTTTTCAATTTGCAAATTTTCAAAATATTGCACCGGTGAATTTTCGTACACTTTTGAGCAGGTCATTTTTGACAATTCAGAACGAATTACAACAGTGGAAACCCAAAACACTTACATTTACACATCTATAAATATGTTTAAACCATAAAAATCATCTTCTGAAACAATTTTTAAATTTGCGAATTTTCAAAATTTTGTAGCGGTGAATTTTCGTGCACTTTCGAGCTGGTCAATTTTTACGAAGCTTAACAAATTATAGTAGCGGAAAGCCAAAACACTTACTTTTATGCGTCAATAAACATGTTTCAACCATAAAAATCAACTTTTGAAACAGTTTTTAATTTTGCGAATTATCAAAATTTTGTACTGGAGAATTTTCTTGCAATTTGGAGCTTGTCATTTTTTACAATTCTGAACTAGTTACAACAGCGGAAACCCTAAACACTTACTTTATACACCTAGTAATATGTTTCAACCATAAAAATCAACTTTTGAAGCAGCATTTAATTTGCGAATTTTAAAAATATTGTACAGGTTAATTTTCATACACTTTCGAGCTGGTCATTTTTTACTATTCTGAATGAATTACAACAGTGGAAACCAAAACACTTACTTTTATACATCTATAAAAATGTTTCAACCATAAAAATAAACTTTTGAATCAGTTTTCAAATTTACGAATTTTCAAAAAAATTTATCGGTGAATTTTTCGTTTACTTTCGAGTAGGTCATTTTTTACATTTCAGAATTAGTTATAATTGTGGAAGTCCTAAACACTTACTTTTATACATCTAGAAACAAGTTTCAACCATTAAAATAATCTTTTGAAACAATTTTTAAATTTGTAAATTTTCAAAATTTTGTACTGGTGAATTTTCGTGCACTTTCAAATTGTCATTCTTGACAATTTTGAACTAGTTACAACAGCGGAAACCCTAAACACTTACATTTTTAAATCTAGAAAAATATTTCAATCATAAAAATCAATTTTCGAAAAAAAATTAAATTTGTGAATTTTCAAAATATTTTAACGGTGAATT
>JAPKLW010005050.1:0-22878 GCA_026898455.1 Plectranthus barbatus
TAGTGGTATATGCCTAGGTCTATGGTCGATGTGGGATATTCAACACAAGCCAAGAATTCTCCATCAACTAATTTGGTGGGATGGTTTTTTATTTTTTAAACTCTCCTAAATAATGGGGATACTGAAAAACAAAATATAAATACAACTTTTTTAGTTGTGATGAACGTGTTGCCTGATTCACGTGAGCATGCTTAATTGAAAATAAATGCGTTTTCCCACTAGCTTTTGTAAATAGTTTTCTTCATTTGAGCTTTCAATGTTCAGACATACCTACTAGCTAGCTAGATTATGTACAATTTATGAAACATCTTACATTGATTTGGGACAATTGCTTAGGTTTCTATATAATGCGAAAACACATCGAAATTCTCAATCAACGACCAACAGTATCAACGGCAGCTATTAATAGAAAACTTATCACGTGGAGGGTATATGGGCCCCACAGATTTGAACTGAATTATTTTCGGGCCAAGTTCGACCCATTCTTTAACATCTATATATTAAATAAATCAATACATGTCTTGGAATTATTTATTAATTTTTGTAAGATAATTATATTTTCAATTAACAAAATTTTTATTTATTGTGTTCTACCCATGTGCCAAATTTAAATATAATTATGATTTTCTTATGCAAATTCAAATTCTAAATATAACTAAGTTTAGGATCTATACACTATCATTAAAAATATGTATTTTGGACAATATGGAAGCTTGGTGATTTTTTACAAATAGATAACATAAATGAATTAAATATATTTAAGCTAAAATATTAAAAAATATAATAATTAATATGTGTAAAAGATGTCAAAATTATTCAATTAATATATTGCAAATTTAATATATTCATATATGTCATTAATGCAATTTAGAATATATCATTATTTTTTAACTGAAAAATATTTTCCTTATTCATATAATAAATACTAGTTATATTTATAAGTATATATCCTTAATTAGTATTCTTTATATAAATTTTTTAAATATTAAAATATCTTTCTTAAATCATATAAATACTTAGGTTTATTTGGATGAAATATAAATTTTAGCATAAATATATTACCTTATATTAAAATTTAAATATAAGTATAAAAAATATTTTCGTGCAACGCACATGTATAATTCTAGTTTTTCATATACTCCCTCCGTCCCTTATAAGTATTTTTTTTTTCTTTTCGGCACTGAGATTAAAAATTGTGAGTGTAGTGGAATTAATATTTTATTGGTGAGTGTAAAAAAATTTTCCATTTTAGGAAAGTGGGACTAATTTATGGGACAAACAAAAATGAAAAGTGAGACTACTTCGGGAGTATTTTTTTATAAGTCGCTATTGAAGTCTAAAAGTATACTATTTCATCAAAATTGTGATTAAAATTCGAACTCTAATGAGAATCCTTATTATTTCTTATTAATATGCATAAAAAATTTATATTCATTTATTTCAAATAGTATTAATCAATTTAAAATTCACATGCTAGATAGATGTTAAATCTTTTTCGCTTTGTAATTCGTCTAGCTGGTATTGATTTTTTTAGGGTGGCCACTATTTCAATCATGCTTATTCTTTTATAGGGAGATAAGGTAACACAATTTATTGCCAATTCAAAAATACATGAAACTTGCACACTCCTTGTTTGATGAAAAATATTTCCATTCAGAGAGGCGCTGCCAATCATATTAATTCCTCCAGATATGAAAGTTTTCCGATTTCTGCTGGAACTCTTCCTGAAATCATTATTTCACTAATCACCATCAAATTTGAGCAATCAAATCAGATATTTATAAGTTGGAAGAAACATTCATACCTCGAAAATCATTAATGTGGAGGTACAAGTTTCCAATTCTCAATTGGGATGTTGCCACTAAAATAATTGTCGGATAAATCGAGGTGCATTTCCATATATGACGTGGGATTTCTTTTTTGAGTATCTCAATTTAAGATATTACTATATCATAATAATGATCTAAGAATATGATAAGTGTAGAATTTTAACAGGGCATTTATGTTATTGTAATACAAGATGCAGACCTTTTAATTCATCTACTTATGCATTCACATTTAAAATTGTGTTATTGTGTGGGGATAAGATTTGCTTTATTTTACTTTTACTTCTTTGGTAAGACTGGGCTGTCTAAGTAAATCACGTGTAAATTTCTTTTTTCTTCATCTTTTAAATGCTTATACTTTTATGATGCACTTCACTTATGTTTCACGCAGTGATGGATCTATAAATTTTTCTCGAGGGGGATGTAAATTTTTTTTTTCGCCTTCACCTTAACTTCAATATTTTTATATTATATTTTTCCTAATTTTCATTCATTTTTTCTTGTATACGAGGGGGGTTTATAACGAAAATATGTTTAGTATTGGTTTATACCATTCATGGGTAGAGGATACTGGAGCTACTGATCATGTTTGTTATACTTTGCAGAGGCTCGTGCCGACAAGGCAACTGAAACATGACGAGGTTACCATCTCCATGGGCAGCGGAGAGCGAGTCTCAACAGTAATCATTAGAGATTTTACTTTATGCTTTGAGAATAATGTTTTAATTTTGAGAGATGTTTTATATATGTCGGTGTTTCGATGGAACTTAATTTCAGTTTCCAAGTTATTTTATGATGGATTTTCAGTTATTTTTTATAGTGGTGTTTCTATCATTGGTAATAACGGTGTGATCTGTCATGGCAAACTGATTGACTCTCTCTATATCATTAATTGTATGCATAAATCTTTCGTGAATATTGCATCAAACTTATCCAATAATAATAATCATTTAAAGAGAAAGTTTTCTTCCGATAAGGATCAAACATATCTATGACACTTGAGATTAGGTCACATCAGTCTAAAGAGAATCAAAAGACTGGCGAATTATGGTCTCTTGGATTCATTCCAAGTGGTACCTCATCAAGTCTGTGAATCCTGTATAGAAGGAAAGATGACGACCGCACCTTTTAAGGTAAGTCAGTCCCGAATAGATGATGTGCTAGAACTGATGACTTATGTGGACCAATGTCCACACAAGCTCGTGGAGGTTATGAGTACTTCGTCACTTTATTGACGATTACTCATGATTTGGATATGTTTATTTGCTTAGCTACAAGTCTAGCTAAATGCTTTGAGAAATTCAAAGAATACAAGACGGAAGTAGAAAAGAAGCTTGGTAAGACTATAAAGACACTACGATCGTATCGTGGTGGTGAATACCTCATAAATGAGTCTTTGCAGTACCTGTCAGACAATGAGATTACATCCCAGTGGACTGCACGTGGAACCCCTCAACAAAATGGTGTATCTGAAAGAAGAAATAGAACTCTTTTGAAAATGGTTAGATCGATGATGAGTTATGCAAGTGTGCCATTTTCATTTTTGGGATATGTCTTGGAAACAGCGGTGTATTTACTTAACATGGTACCTTCTAAATAAGTTCCAAAAACACCTCTAGAGCACTGGTATGGACGAAAGCCTAGTTTAACCAGAATGAGGGTTTGGGGTTGTACAACATATGTGCTGACAAAGGAACCTGATAAGTTAGAAACTAGGTGTAAGCTTATGTTGTTTGTAGGATATCCCAGACAAACGAAAGGTGGTTACTTCTATTGTCCCGAGAATCAGAAAGTCGTTGTCAGTACCAACGCGAGATTCTTGGAGAATGAATATGTAAGAAACCACAAATCCAAGAGTGAAATTATTCTCCACGGGCTTGGAGGTAATGAAGCGATTCCATCAGGAAAGCCGTATTGGTAGATTCACCTATGACCGGTGATGGACTACTAACACTGCCATCAATGCAAGGCATGGGACCACAGAGTACTATGCCAACTACTGACATGGCTCAGATGCCTCGTCGTAGTGGGAGGGTTGTTCGACAATCGAAAAGGTACATGTTCGTGAGAGAGTCTTCTAACTTGATCCCGAAAAATGGACTGGATGATACCGATCAATTGACTTATGATGAGGGGGTATCTAATAAGGATGCAGACAAATGGCATGTCGCCATGAATTCGGAGATAGAATTCATAACGACTATGGATGTATACCAGAAGACTAAGCTACCAGATGACTTTCGAATCATATGCTGCAAGTGGATATACAAGAGAAAGAAAGGAGCGAATGAGAAAATAACGGCTTATAAAGCCAAGTCAGTGGCGAAGACTTATAGCCAAAAAGAGGGCATAGACTTTGTAGACGTTTGTCATAAAAAAATGCTAATTATTATCAATAAACATAATTTTTATTAGTATAACGGTAGGACAATTAAACACATTGTATTTAAAAATAATTTATAATTAATTAAGCATAAAGTTTAAAAAAATAATCATAATTATATACATTATTTATATATATATATATATATATATATATATATATATATTTCTTCTCCCTTTTCTTTTCGTAATAATTTAATGATAAATTATAGAAATTAAATTATAAATAAAAAAATGAACCTTAGAGTGAGTTGTAGGAGTATAATATTCCATCTGTCCCATTATATTAGTCCCTTTTGGTTTCGGCATAGAAATCAATGTTTATGTGTAGAAGAATTAATAGTTTATTGATGTGAGGAGATTTTTTTTCCATTTTAGAAAATAAGATGAAAAATGAAAAAATGGACTAATTTTGCGGAACGGAGAGAATATTTTATTGAATAAGTACTATTTATTATTTTAATCCATATAATTCCAGGATTATAAAAATAATTATAAAAGGACAACTGTCTATATATATGGATTGGATCGGCCCTACTCAAAGATATGACTGGTCGTTTTCTTACTATAAATATCTTCTATCTAAGAGAAAAGAAATAATGCAAGGGGAATATCCGATTATGGAATGGGATTCGGTTTTGGAGTGCAATAATTAAATTTTATATTTATATATAGGGTTAATTGTAATTTAATTCTCAACGTTTGCTCATTTTTGTAAAAATAACCTAACATTTGCATAATTGCAAATTAATTCCTAACGTTTGTCTATTTTTGCAATTTAATTCCCAACATTCCAAAACATGCAATTCAATTCCTATCCTTACTCCATTTTCGCAATTTAATTCCCAACATCACAAATTTACATTTTAATTCCTAGAATTTATTTAATTACATTTTTAATACTAAAAACTATCTATTTTTTGAATTTTAATTAAAAAATAACCAAGCACCTTACATATATTCCTAATATATTTTCTTAATTTCTTGAAAAAATTATTAGTTCTTAAAATTTGTTCAATTTTAAAATTTAATTTCTAATTAATATTAATTTTTTATAATTCAACTCATAAATATTAAAAATCTAAATATAAAATTATTAATATTAGTTTTTTTCAAAAAAACGTGCATCCATTATTTTGCTTAAATAGATTAATGTAGGAATTAAATTAAAAAAATTGAAACATTAACTTATAATATAATTTTATATAAAAACGAACAGACTTTATGAAAGTTTTTTTTCTGCAAAAAATAAAAATAAAAATTAGGAGTTAAAATATAATTTTATAAATATTAGATTATTTTTTAATTAAATCGCAAAATGGATAAACTTTAGTAGATAAAATATAATTTAATATAAATTAGGGAATAAAACACAACTTTTAAAATATGGGGAATTAAAAATGCATACCTTATATATGTTGGGGGTTAAATTGCTAAAATAAACAAACGTTAGGAATTAAATTGCTTGTTTGGAACGTTAGAAATTAAATTGCAAAAATAGACAAACGTAAGGAATTAAACTGCAATTATGTAATTATTGGATTATTTTTGCAAAAATGAGCACACATTGGGAATTAAATTACAATTAACCCTTATATATATTAAATTCAAATGGTTATGGTTGGATAAGAGACAGGATACACATCGCATTTAAAGTTGTGAAAAAAAAAAGGACAAAATAGAGTGAGTGGGGATTATTATAAGAAGTGGATTGAATGTAAGCAGAATATTATACAAAAATATCTCATATTGAGAGAAAAATGAAAAAGTAGAAAGAAAATGGAGTTAGAAGATCCAGTTTATCTGATTCTGATCTCATCACTGTTCCTTTGTGTTCATCTTCATCATGCAGATGCTTCATCACAGAGATCCACATATATTGTCCACATGGACAAATCCTCCATGCCCAAGGCATTTTCCACTCACCATTACTGGTACTCCTCCCTCCTCAAATCAGCAAATTCAGTTTCTCTCGATCAGACATCCCAGCCCAAGCTCATCTACACTTACGACCACACCTTCCAAGGATTCAGCGCAGTCATGTCCAGAGATGAACTGCGCGTCTTGAAGAAGTCAGACGGCTTCATCTCCGCCTACCTCGACGGCGTCGTCACGCCCGACACCACACATTCCACCGAGTTCCTTTCCCTCAATACCGCCGCCGGAATCTGGCCTGCGTCCCAGTACGGAAAGGATGTGATCATCGGCATCATCGACGGCGGTATTTGGCCGGAGAGCCGGAGCTTCAACGACGACGGGATGACCGCAGTTCCCGCCGGGTGGAAGGGTATTTGCCAAGAAGGCCAGGAATTCAACTCATCTCTCTGCAACAAGAAGCTCATTGGGGCCAGATATTTCAACGAAGGGGTTCGAGCAGCCGACCCATCTGTGGAGATATCCATGAATTCCGCGAGGGATGTGGACGGCCACGGCACCCACGTGGCGTCGATTGCTGCCGGTAACTACGTCGACGGTGTCTCCTTCTTCGGCTACGCCCCCGGAACTGCGAGAGGCGTAGCTCCACGGGCTCGAATCGCAGCTTACAAGACTCAATGGTCTGGAAGCTACGAGTCCGACACACTAGCAGGAATCGATCAAGCCGTGGCTGATGGGGTCCACATAATCTCCATATCCTTATCTTTTGAACGAACTGATTTGTTCGCGAATCCCATCGCCGTCGCCACCTTCGGCGCCAGGGAGAAAGGGGTGGTGGTATGTATGTCGGCAGGCAACCGCGGCCCCAGCATCGCCACGCTACGAGCAGGAATCCCGTGGGCCGTTGTGGTGGCGTCGGGGACGATTGACCGATGGTTTGCAGGGACGATCACGCTTGGAAACGGCAGAGCCCTCACCGGATGGAGCCTGTTTCCGGCAAGTGCTTCCGTTCGAAACTTGACACTCGTGTATAACGAGACCGTGGCTGCTTGCGACGACTCGTCTGAATTGACAAGTGAGTATCAGTTTGAACGTGTTGTCATCTGCAATTTAACGACGGACGGAGTTGTGAGTTTCTCGTCCATGTTGCGTTATCTAACTGGCTCCAACGCCCGCGCCGCCATTATCATCTCCGACGATACCAGCATACGCCGGTCAACAGAATTTCGTTTCCCGGGAGCTGTAATCACCCCTAGAGAAGCCGTGGAAGTGATCCAATACGCGACAAACAGTGATTCCCCAACGGTGACGATTGATTTCCAGCAAACAATCTTCGGGGACGAGCCCAGGGCAGCTCCGGCCTTGTCGGGATCCTCGTCGAGAGGCCCCGGGCAGAGCTACCAGGAAATCTTGAAGCCCGATGTAATGGCGCCTGGGGTGTTGATTCTAGCAGCCATAAGCCCTCTATCGCGCAGATTCCCGAGAATCGGAAACATATTGCTTTCGAATGATTACGCTCTTTTATCAGGCACATCAATGGCGGCCCCTCACATCGCCGGAGTCGCGGCGCTGCTGAAAGCCGCACACCCAGAGTGGAGCCCTGCTGCAATTCAGTCCGCCATGATGACTACTGCAAGTCAACTCGACAAAACCAACCAAACCATCAAGGATATGGCCTTCGATGACAACCGAGTTGCTCCTCCTCTCGGCATTGGGTCGGGGCATGTGGATCCGAATCGGGCGCTTGATCCAGGTCTCATATACGACTCCACGCCGCAAGATATGGTGAATCTTGTTTGCTCCATGAACTTCACTCGTGAACAGACTCAAACCATCCTAAGATCAAGCAACAACTGCTCGACGCCGTCGTCCGACCTCAACTACCCCTCCTTCATCGCTCTCTTCAACATCGACCAAAGAGGAATGACATTCACCAAAACATTCAAGCGGACTGTGACCAATGTAGGAAACGGGGCCGCCACATACAGATTGAAACTCGAACAACCTGCGAATGCGACGGTGAGAGTATCGCCGGAGAGTCTGGTTTTCCGGAAGAAAAATGAGAAGAAGAGGTACTCGTTGAGCATTCGTTACAGGGGAGACATCGACTCTCCATATCGACAGGGTTCGCTCACATGGGTTGAAGATTCCGGCAAGTACTCCGTCAGAAGTCCGATTGTGGTTGCGCCCGGAGTTGATAATTACGGGTAGTTTCGAATTGCGAAAGCCTCTTATCTCAATGTTTCAAAGTTAACGTGTATAATAAATGTCCCACCCACTAGGGACTTTTTAAGTTATTGTTATTATTATGTGTTGTGAATTGTGATATTAAAATATGCATAACCGATATACGCCCAACCTTCCATCATATTAGTACTAATTTCCTTTTTCACTTATCAATTCCGTCATATTAAACTTATTTCTAAAGTGAACAATTAATACAACTACTCATTAATAAATTATTTTTTTTATAAATATTTATATTATTGATTATTATACCAAAAACAAACCAGTCAAATATAATGGAATGAAAAGAGTACAATTGTAAAATAATCAGACATTTCCATCTAATAATAAAATGGTTGTATCTTAACATATGATAAGAATTAACCAATTACAACTATAAGTATCTCAACAATGATTTATGATACAAGTAATTGCATATTATGTTTGATGAGAGTGTTTAGCACCTCACATTAAATGGTAAGATTAGATTTAAAAGTGACTTTATCACTTGTAACCGCCCAGACAAGTCAACAATAAACAAAAAAAAAATGTGAAACATAAATGAAATTTAGTATTGGGTGACAAAGAGGACAACAGTAAAGAGTCAAAGACAAGAAAAGAAGATCCAGAGCATTAAGCTTATTGTGGATAAGCACATAGATGACTATGCTCCTATAGTGTTGTTAAATGCTATACATGATTCCTATCAGTGGCGGATCCAGAAAATTCCCGTGAGGGGGGCTGAAATTTTTTTTTTTGTCTCCACTGGACTTCAATCCTTTGTATCATATTTTTCTTCTTATTTTCATCCATTTTTTCTTCTTTATGAGGGGGGCTAATCCAAAAAATTCTGAATCGCGATACTACAAAAACGAAAAAATTCCGGATCGCGATACTACAAAAATAAAAAAAAATTCCGGCGGGGGGGCTGGAGCCCCCCCTAGCCCATACGTGGATCCGCCAATGATTCCTATAATGATGTTAAGTCGACCATAAATTGTGGGAGAGATTCTATTACCCTAGAAAATATAGTGGGAGGGTTAAAGAGTAAAGACTTACAACATGGAAGAGGTAAAAAACTGAGCTTATAATGAAGTCATATATGTTAAGGGGAAATCTAGGAGCAGGTTTAATAAGCTTGAAAACATAAGTGAGCAGGATTATAATTCAAGGGGGAAGAGAGTTCAAAAGGTTAGAAAATATAGGTCTAAGTGTAAAATCAAGGGTAGGAAGAGTTATAACTTCGGGGAATATACCTAAATAGGACAGTTCTGAACACGATGAGCATATGGTTGATGTTGCATTTGGTGACTATTGGGGACAAGCCCTAGCGGCCCAAGTCCAATCGACATTTTCTTTCCCACGATTTTCCTCATGAGATTAAATTTGACAGTTCGGTCCGACTCACCATAAGTCGCTGTGAGGTTGTCCATGATGTCAGAAGCATTACCATATGAATGATGTTGTTGCTGAAGTACCTTAGACATTGTAGTCATCATGTAGCATTTAGCTACATTATTTGACTTGAGCCACTTGTTATAGTAGTTCACTTGCTCAACAGTCAATTCAGCAGTGGGAGTCGCCAATCGTGGCTCATCAAGGACAAACTTGTGTTCCTCTGCAATAAGAATGTAATCCAAGTTGCGTTTCCATTCTTAAAAGTTGGGACCAATAAATTGTTTTTGTGCTAAGATAAGTGAAGTTCTTTATTAGCCAATTTAAAAAAATGAACATCACAATTTTTTTATTTATTTTTTTAGCAAACATCACAATTTAATAGAGAACGTTTTAAATTTTTCAAGGCAGGCCCATTGAAGTACAACTCCCTGGTAATTATGTTCAACAAAGCCCATTAGTAACATTTGAGAAACTCTTTTTCTGTTCTTAAAATAGGAAAATTTTGAAATTTATTCAATATCAATATATAGATCTAATTCTGAAATCTACCCTAATTTTTTAATGCAAGGAATTATATGCTAACATTTGACAAATTAGGAAGTTTTCTTCAACTTTCTCATATTATGGAATTTTACCATATTATTTACTTTTATTAGTTCAAAATACTGAAGGTGATGGACGAGATTAAAAATACCTTGAGTTACGGGTAATAAAAACACAAATTATAGTTAAAAATTAATTAATTTTAATAACATGTGATTTGACGTATTTTTAATCTCATAAATCACATAGAATATTTTTAACTGATAAAAGTAAACATATGATAAAAAAAAGTTAGAAAAAATTTCCTCAATTTGTCAAACATTAAAATATAATTTCTTAACATAAAAAAATAGTGAAATTTCAGAATCACATATACATTAATATAATTGTATAATTAATTTTCATATTCATAAGAGTGTACTTTGAATATCTCGATCTAAGATATTAATAGTATTAAAACTCATCACATATGACTATGAGACTTTAATTTCATCCAAGTTTGCATCACATCACGCTAGTATGAGTCATTAAAAAAAAAAAAAAAAAAAAAGCAATTTAGTGAGGAGAAAAAAAAACATTTTCTTTATTTTCCTTTTACTTCATTAGTAGGGCTGGGCTGGACCGGACTATGTCAGTAAAGTGTAAACACATGCACCCCTTTTTTTAAAAAAAAAAAAATAGACCCTTTAACTTTTCTGATACTCAGATTATGATTTAGGAGAAACTAATTTTATACAAAACAAGAAAATTAATATAAATTTAGAAATAAAATAATCTTTGTAATAGCTTAAACATTATATTCAACTTGGGATTTTGTAGAAAAAATAAGCATCTTATATTTTTTAAAAAAAATTTGAACAGTCACAACACTACAAAAAAACTCAGTTTTACCGACGGAAATTTCCGTCGGCAAAATGCGAATTTCCGTCGCTAAAGACCATTCCCGACGGATTTCCGACAGACATCAACCATCGTTAAAAACCTCGTCGCTAAAAATTGGTGACGGAGTTCGAGTCCATAGTTAAAACTTACCGACGGATTTACTACGGAATATGCCGTCGGTATAGTCCATCGTTAAATCTCGACGGACTTCCGTCGTTATACTCTTGATTTCCCGACGGAAATTCCGTCGCTAAGTATTTAATTTCCCGACGGAAAATCCGTCTCTATATTTTACTGACGGAATTCCGTCGTTAAACATCAATTTTGCCGATGGAAATTCTGTAGTTAAGATATTAAACTAACTACGGAATTTCCGTAGCTATATTTTCCCTACAGAAATTCCGTCGGGAAACTTGCATCGTCCCTATTTAATAATATTTGCATCGTCCCTATTTAATAATATTTCGTTGCTATCCTTAATTTCTGTTCTAAAGTAATTTTCCTTTTTTTTATATTTTAAAATACATGACACAATACCATTAACCAAACAAAAATAATAACAATATTATATTGATGATTGAGAAAATCTACTACGGTTCATAAAATTTCATCACATGTACCAAGTAATTTTTTTCTGCCACATGCAATGTCCAATCAACTGCATTTCTGCAGCATCCAGAAGCAACTAATGAGGTATCAGTGATCCCATTAACCATCAGATATCTTTTTAAGTCCTTCCATTTTCCAATTTAATACTGTAATTCAATTCTCATATATTAAGAGCCCCTATGATTTCTGCTGTATTCTTATTCATGGCTGTCACAACAAAACAAAATCTAGTAGCTGTGTGGCTGCTAACTCCCAAGTGCCCTGTCAGATAAATTCCCCTTACACACCCTAAAACCATTTTATTTTATCAAACAATATCAAGCCTTGCACACTCTCTCTCTCTCCCTCCTCCTTCTACTACTACAATCCTGAAACCTCACAATCTGAGGTTACAAACAATAGAGATATTGGTCCATATTTGGTTATGTTTATCTCAATTACACTATGCCACGAGAACAAATAAGGCACAGCCAATAAAAAGAATACCCATTCACAGCAACAACACTCAAGTTATTAGGTTGGTTGATCAACAACTACGCCAACAAAACAAATAAAGCACATCAATAAGATACAGATAAAGACACAATTAATAAAAAACATACTCTTGTGCACGAAGTGAGACCAAAGTCAAAGAAAGTGATAGTGATGAATTCGACGAGTTCCACTACGAAGCGTGGCGCAAATGGAACCGCATCGGATATGGAAGCGCGGCGGAGATGGAAGTGCAGCGGAGATAGAAGCACAGACCATTCAAACAAATAAGGCAGTCAATAAGATACAAAAAAAAAATTGCTCTAAATCAGAAACAAATAGGAAGTGAAACCACAGACAAGGAAGGTGATATTGGCTGAATTCAATCAACTACCTATGCTCGACGAAGATTGAAGCGCCGCAGAAAAGGAAGCACAGACGAGGGCGGCGGATAGGGTAAAATTAGGGATGTGAAAATAAGCGGATAAATAAAAATAAGTAAAAACCCTATCTACGGATAAATTCCGTCGGGAACTAATTTTATAGCGACAGAAAATATGTGTCGCAAAATAATATGGCATCACTACGGAACTTCCGTCGCTAGCAATTAAAATACCGACGGATAAAAAATCCGTAGCGAGATAAATTTAAATACCAACGGAAAAATTCGTCGGCAAAATGAGAAACTGATTATCTGCGCCACATTCCATTGCTAGTCCGTCCCCAAATTTGTTTTTAATTAAATCCGTCGTTAAATCCGTCGTAAAATCCGTCGTCTTAATTCTTATTCAATTGCGTAGGTAATCCGTAGGAAATCCGTCGGTACTAACGACGGAATATGATTCCGTCGGCATTTCCGTTGGTAAAAATGAGTTTTTTTGTAGTGAAATAAATTAAGGGAAGGTCTCAAGTTAGGCACGCCTAAACGGTTTAGGCGGGTTTTATTCATTAACCCATGCCAAACTCATCGAATATACCCTAATTGTGGATTAATAAATCATATTTGGGATGGGTGAACCCATTTGAGTATGGATAAACCCGCCTAAACCTTTTAGACGTGCCTAACGTAAGTTTTTGCCATAAATTAACTATAAGGATCATTCAAGATTGACAATGTTTTTCAGGTGCTTTCTTTAGTGAGTAATAATTAAAATGCAATAATTCCAAGAATGGTGGGCGAAGCAATAGTAACTGGGATTTCCGTACAAAACTTTTCCTTAAAGTTGCATTCACTATTAAATTGAACTGATTGAATACATAATCCAAAAACAGTCTTAAATCTTATTTATAAAAGTTCATAATAATTAGCATCCTTTACGTACATCAACATCGATATCATTAGCCTACTATTATTAAGTAGAAAAAAAAGTTGCATGATTTAGGGTTTTCTAATTATTGATCATGTCATGTGTTTACTTTTTTAAGATATGACTATGAAAGTAACAATTCAACTTGATAAAAATAATATTTTTCTATAAGTAGTTGCTATATAACACTTTCACCAAATAAAAGCTGCACTATTGATTATCCATATACATATATGTGTGTGTGGGTGTTCATTGGATGCCACTTTTTCAAAGATGAACATATTTTTCTTTTCCAATTGTGGAAGTTATTCTCATTCAAATAATGTAAAAGTTGATAGAAACATCAAACACCTCGAGAGTAGAATTTAGAAAATTAAAAAAAAAGAAATGGAAAAGAAATAAAAAAAGGCTGATAAAACAGTGTTAGTACAACAATTTACAGAGTGAAAAAGAAAAGGGAGAGGCCATATGACATGATGAGGAATATTTAGCAAGCAACCGGGAAAAAAAAAAGTGCAAGCGCATGGTTGTAAAAATCGGGTGAGGCAGTTCTTATCCGACTCAAAAACTAGCTAATTGGCTTGGTTAGGCTTTTCAAATTATTAGGTACCTAGGTGCCACCTAAGCGAGTTAGGTGGCGCATAGACGGGCAATTATATGGGCTAGACACCACTAATCTGCCCAGGCGATAAGTTTTATATTTTTTAAAAAATAATTATATATTTTTTATTTATTATATATTTAGAATAATAAAAAATAATAAATTAATTTATCAATTAATTACTAGTGCAAAAAAGTTTAAAATAATTAATAATCCAAGATGTATTTTTTAGTAATGGATTAGGAAGGAGGATGCATGAAGGATATATTGATTAGACATGATCAATTATTAAAATGTCTATTAGTTCGAATGTTATCTTGAAATTGATAAGACAATCAAAGATATAAATGATTTTGTGTAAATTAAAAATGAGTGGTAGGGGTAAGGGCAAGGTAGTTTAGATTTCACAACACTTTTTAGCCTCGTACCGTACGTCAATCTTTTTCAATTTTCAATTCCTCCTCCACCACTATAATAATAATAATAATAGCCTGTCTCTTTTTATATTAATTTAATAATATATATGTTTATTTGTTTTATTATCTAGGCATGCATGCTCCATCCACAATGATACTTAATTAGTCTCCCCTTAATTCATTTTTTTACTTCACTAAATGTTGAGTTTTTGCATGCAGATATAATATGTATAGTATGGGTGTGTTAATCGAATTCAATTGAGCTTAGCAGTGTTGTGCACAAGTTCGATTTGTTTAGTATCAAGGCAAGCTTCGAGTTTTTTTATCGAATACTTTGAAGTTCACGAACTTGATTAAATCTTAGTCTAGTCTAAACAAATTTTCTAAATTTTGAACATATTTAAAATATTTATTAACTTTTTATAAAAAAAAAGTTACATATTCCAAAATAATATCATATTCATGCTCAAGTGAAAATTTTCTCATTAGTTCAAAGATTTGTCATTATTGATACTCTTAAATCATGAAAATATTAGTTTTATAAAATTAATTATTTTATATTTCTTACTAATTTTAGCTTACGAATTTGCTCACGAGCTTATAAGTCAAATACTATGATAGTCGAGTTTGTTTCATTTAATAAACGATCTTCAGTAGAAGAGCTTTTATCGAATCAAAATCCAAATAGATCACAAATAATTTGATTCATTTACAACTCTAATCGTATCCAACTATCATCTTATTTAAGACTTAATTACCACTTATAACTCATACATCCATACGTTTTTGGAGAATCTTGAATACATGATTTATTGGTCATACGCAAGATACTTTCACTACTTCACTCTAACTTGTGAACCCGAATTGTATGATGTTTTGAGTGTACTAGAAGGTTCCAAACGACTAACTTGAACATGTTACACGTCTATAAAAAGGAGTGATGGGGAGATGAGTTGGGCATTGCACAGTAAATTACTTAATTCTTGTGATCCATGGCTACTTCTGCAAATCACTTGATGCTTATAATATTCCTCCTCTTAGAGCTCAGCTCTCTTCATCTCACAGGTACTTCATCACAATCAATCTGCACCATCATTTTGTATGAATATACATATAATATACATACATATACATATAATATACATATACATACTGATATATATATATATATATATATATACGTATATACACTGCAGTTGGACAAGTAGGTGTTTGCTTCGGAAGGCTGGGAGACAACCTACCAAGCGTGGAAAGAACTATAGCTCTATACAAGCAAAACAACATCAGAAGAATGAGGCTGTACGACCCCCACCCCCCCACTCTCCGGGCTCTCTCCGGCACCGGCATCCGCCTCATGCTCGGCATCGAGGACGCCCACCTCCAAGGTCTCGCCAACTGCCCCCAGGCGGCGACTTCTTGGGTCCGCCGCAATGTCCAGCGCTACCCCAACGTCACCTTCAGGTACATCGCCGTGGGCAACGAAATCAGCCCGGAGACAGCTCACGCGCAGTTCGTCCTTCCGGCGATGCAGAACATCTACCGGGCCATCCGCGCGGCGGGGCTGGGCGGCCAGATCAAAGTCTCCACCTCCATCAGAACGGATCTCCTGAAACAGTCGTACCCGCCGCAGGCGGGGGAGTTCAAGTGCAGCGTGAACTGGTACATCCGGCCCATCGTCGAGTTCTTGATGGAGACGGAGGCGCCGCTGCTCGCCAATATATACCCTTACTTCGCCTACATGGAAGACCCCAACCACATCAACCTCTCCTTCGCGCTTCTGCAGCCCAACAGCGGCGTCGTGGCCGGCGGCGTTTACTACGACAATCTGTTCTACGCCATCATGGACGCCGTCTACGCGGCTATGGAGAAGCTCCTCGCCGCCGCGTCGCCGTTGTCGTCGGTAGGAGATGAGAAGGCTGACACGCCGACGCCGGCGTTGACGGCGTCGGAGACTGGGCATTCGAGTGAGGACAAGAAGAAGCCACCGGAGGAAGTAGAGAGCGCCGGCGATGGGCCGCTGAGCACGGTGGAGAACGCGAGGATCTACAACAACAACCTGATGCGGATCGTGAGGAGTGGAACACCCAAAAGGCCCGGCCGCCCTATCGAAGCGTACATATTTGCAATGTACGATGAGAATTTGAAGCCCGGCGAGGAATATGAGCGGCATTTTGGGATCTTTCTCCCCAACGGCCAGCATAAATATCGCCTCCGTTTTCACTAGCTGATAAGATCAGATCATCCTACTTTTCTATTATATATCACGCAATTGTGTGTATTGTTGGAATTATTACAGTAGTCTATCTAATGGTTGTTTCACATTATCTTTTCTTTTTTTGGTTTGTTTGTGTGTAATTGCTTAGGTTTTTAATTGAATATGTTTTTGTTTGAGTGTAATAGTTTAGGTTTTTAATTGAATATTGTTACCTTCATTTGAGTAACTTTGATTTAGTTATAAGATGTATATGTGTGGGGACGAGATCAAATCCTCTAACAGTGTTTTATTGGCTCGGTTACTAATTTTAATAATTAATTTTACGAAAATAAAAATTAAGTATAATTAATATAATATACTCTAATTAGATTTAATAACAAAAATTAAAGTTTTATAAGAACACAAATTATGATTATGAATGAATCAATATTTTAATAATCAAATTTTAGTTATAAAGCGAAAAATAATTTCTGAAAATATTATATACCATAAATGTGTGGTATGAATCATACGGTTGAACTTATAAAATTAATCTAAATTATAATAAGTTAAAATTTTAAAAAAATATTAAATAAAACTTAATAATTTTAACTGAAATAGAGAGGGTGACATGAAAAGTGGTAGGATCTCATCTGCTATTCTAGCTGTAGTTTTGCATATTTTAGTCAAATAGTTAAGTAATTTATCTTATACTATTATTGTATTTTATGGAGATGAATTACTCAGACAAACAATATTAAAATAAATAAATAAAGATTCATTAATAAGTACATACTTGATAGTATTAAAACAAATATTTATAATTATATTGTAGTCTCTCTTTCTTCACAAGGACAACATTATATAAATTATTTTATACCTGTGAATAGGCCTATCGAAAGCGAAAAATACTAGAAGAAAATATTCAAAACACCTCTTTACAACAAAATACATTAATCCCAAGTTTGATTTACTATACTATAACCAATCCATCATCACCTGTGATGCTTTTTCTAGACCTCTTATACTGGAAATTTGATCTTGTGAAGGGCAGCAACTACTTGTATCATGTCGAGTCGTTTCTGGGAGGAAAAGGCTGAACATCTCATTGCCAACTCAAATATGGACGACACACATCTCAACTTTTCATAGAAATATGGATCTTCTCTTGATACCAAACCAGGTGCCACTACTTCACTTATTTCATCTTCTTTCATTGCTTTCTCCACCCATTCCTTCATGCTCATTTCTGCATCCAACATTTCGTCTGTTGGCCTTTTGCCCGTAAACATCTCCAACAACAGTATTCCGTAGCTGTATACATCCCCGCTCGTGCTTATCTTTCCTTCTCCAAGCTCTGCACATATTCATCATCATCATCATTGTAAAATAAAGGGCCAATTCAAGAATTGCAGTTTAAGAATTATACACTCCTTCCGTTTCAATTATATAGTCCATGTTACTATGTCAGAGTGTTTCAATTATATGGTCTAATTTCTTTATATGGTATTATTATTTCTGTAGTAATTTACAATTATACCCTTGAATAACTAGGAAAATAAAGCTATTAAAAGTATTATAATGAAAAATAGAAGTTAATTAATATTTTTAATGAGGGTAATGTTGGAAACCTGTTTAAATATTTAATATTTTTTGACAAACGTGCAATATCAAACTGAATCATATAATCAGAACGGAGGGAGTATATGTATACATCACCTGGCGCTGCATAACCGATGGTTGCCATGTTTTTAGTATGAATCGCAGTCTCGTCGCTGTGGATGAGCTTGGCAATACCGAAATCAGCAACATGAACAGTCATGTCTGCATCCAGCAACACGTTGTTTGGCTTGACATCGCAGTGAACAACAGGAAATGTGTGGTGATGGTGGAGGTATTCCAAGGCTAGTGCAACATCTAGTGCTATTTTCAGTCTTTGCACCAAATCAAGACACTGTTTGTCGGAATGCAACCATTTGTCCAAGCTTCCGTTTGGCATGTATGCAAGAATCAAGGCTTTGAAATCGAGGTTACTGCAACAACCTAGTATCTTAACCAAGTTTCTATGTCGAATGCTGCTCAATATCCGGCTTTCTGTTTCAAAGCTCTTGGTGGCTCCTTCTACCTGCAAGTTGAAGACCTTCACTGCAACCTCCGTCTCATCGGCAAGCTTTGCTTTGAATACTGACCCCATGCCTCCTTTCCCTAGCAGATTCATTTCACTGAAAGAACTTGTACCCTGTCTGATTTCTCTCTCAGAAATCAATCTCCATCCAACACTCAATAAAAGATCTTCTTTAGGCAGTGGTTTTTCCGGTCTGCATCTCCGTATGAGGACAAGTATGCCACCCACAAGAGCCATGACTGCAAGAATGGGAGGTACAATGTATATCATTAGTTTAGCAACACTTCTCTTCTTTGATCCTTGATTGCAAGGTGGCACCTGAAATCTTGCTGGGCCACAGAGATCATGGTTGTTGAGAAATGACAGAGCACCAAGTTTTCGAAAACTACCCTCATCCAGGATCTCCCCTTCCAATTGATTCAAAGACACATTAAAGAATCCGAGATCGAGTTTTACCAATGACTTGGGTATAAAACCAGACAGATGGTTATTGGAAAGATCCAATTTCTTCAAGCCTTTGAGCTCAACAAATGATTCGGGGATAGATCCGTTGAACCTGTTATTCGACAGATTCAGGTGCTCCAACGACGTTAAGCTGTCAAATGAGTTGGGAATATATCCTGAAAAGTTGTTGGAAGATAAGTCCAGCAAGTGCATCACCTTCAATTCTCTAATATCATTTGGGATTTGACCACTCAAATTGTTGAAGGAAAGTTGCAGAGTTATAAGGTCTGGAAGATTAAAGAAGTTGGAAGGAAGTGTGGAGTTAAGGTTGTTTGAGGAAAATAAGACCCCTCTCAGGGATTTAACTTCTCCCAAACATGCAGGGATTGAGCCTGTGAGCATATTTTGCATGAGTTGCAAATCCAACAATGCACTCATTTGGCAAAGCTCATGAGGGATATGTCCTCCCAGCCGGTTATCATTAAGATGAAGCTCTCCGAGTTGCTTCAATCTTCCCATTGTTGTAGGGATGAATCCCTCTAGTTGATTACCAGATAAATCTATAACTTGCAAACTGCTTAAATTCCCAAACTCGGAAGGAATTACTCCTCGAATGCTGCAGCCAGATGCAACAAATCTGAGGAGGGAAGTAGATAAATTCCCTACCGAAGTTGGGAGGACACCACTCATCATTGGATTATCTGATATCTCCAGGGACCTCAAATCTGGACAGTTGGTTAATGAAGAAAGAAATCTGAGTTCCTGAGTCGGGGACTCTTCTCCCGTCAGATTATTCAGCCAAAGTCGAAGGCTTTGAAGGAGCCTTAAACTACCGAAGTCGGGAATGGAGCCAGTGAAAGAATTATTGTTTAGTTCCAAGACAGTAAGCTTAGAAGCATTGATGATAGAGCTGGGAATCGCTCCACTCAGTCTGTTCCAAAACAAATAAAGCTTTTCGAGATTGGAAAGTGAAAACCCCATGGTTGAAGGAAGAGTACCAGAAAGCTGATTCTGTTGAAGCGCTAGTTTCGTGAGTGTTGATAGGTTGAATATGGAAGCCGGGATAGAACCATTCAAGAAATCATTAAAAGAGGCGTCAAGTACGTAGATGTTTGCCAGATTACCAAGCTCTTCCGGTAATTCACCTGCCATGCATGCATGTATGCAATGAAGTATAAAAATATTAAACAAGTCAGATAGGTTATAGACATACCTCCCAACTTATTAAGAGCAAGATCTAAGGTTTCTAGCAGAGAAAGGTTCCCAATTTGCTTTGGTATCTGACCTGAACAATTGCACAATCATATAAACATAAAATATAACATTTTGGATTTTTATTGATGAGTAGAGACTAGAGAGTACTTAATAATGCATGCAGTTCTAATTATCTTCAGCTGAATTATCAATAACAAGTTGATCATACCTGTCAACTCGTTGTTATATAGGTTTATACGCTTCAAGGAAGGGAGAACTCCAATTTCTTTTGGAATACCACCTATAAAGGGAAATAATTAACTAAAAAATAAACATCATTTCATCAAGTGTTGAAAAATAATCAACACCCTCAAATTGTTAAATTACTACCTGTTGTTGT
The DNA here is from genome assembly GCA_026898455.1 of Plectranthus barbatus. Taxonomy (NCBI): domain Eukaryota; kingdom Viridiplantae; phylum Streptophyta; class Magnoliopsida; order Lamiales; family Lamiaceae; genus Plectranthus; species Plectranthus barbatus. Next base: position 20,894 of record JAPKLW010005050.1, read on the forward strand.
GACTGACAACTTCGACATAAGTATGATATTATCAATTTTGGGCATCACAAGCCCTCACTGTTTGATTTTATGTTAATTGGATTTCATACTAATTGAGTTTGGTGGACTCTTATATACAAGGAACTCTTTCCTTGTTTTTTCGACGTGGGACAATTGGGTTCGCCACCCAACAATCTTCCACTCAAACAATATGACCACATTTGTGGCATCCCATTGAGCTAGTTGATCCGTCATAATTCATCTTGAGCCGCCATCAACCAACGGGACCACCGCCTGACTACCACAATTTCAAGAAGTTTTCAACATAAGGCATACAAAGACAATCTCAATCGCATCGGCAACTATTGAGAGCCTTCCCCATTCACACCATATTCCACCTCCTCAGCTTGAACCTATTATGACGGATCAAAAAGCTTGATGGGAGGCCACAAATGTGTGGTCCTTTAGTTTGAGGGAGGATTGTTGGATGACATACTCAATTGTCACACATAAAAAAAAACAAGGAAAGAGTTTCTTATACATAGGAGTCTACCAAACTCTATTAGTATGAGGCCTTTAGCGAGATGCCCAAAAACGAATCATGAAAGCTTGTGATGTCCAAATCGAACAATATCATATTAATATCGATGTTGTCGATCGCAACATTAATCATACCTGTTAAATGGTTGTTGAACAGGAATAGATCCTCCAATGAAGGGAGAAGTCCAATTTCTTTTGGTATGCCACCTATATAGGGAAACGATTCATTTAGTGTTTAAAAATGTTTAAGGTACCCTCAAATTAACAAATAACCTGTGAATTTGTTGTCGTTCAGGTACAAATATTCCAGATAGGGTAAACTGTTGAAAGCTGGGAGACTCCCATTCAGACTGTTCTCGGAGAGGTCCACATACTCCAAAGCAGAGATGTTGAAGATGGAAGATGGAATGCTTCCTACAAATATATAATTTCATTTTTCTTCTTTTACATGGAAAATCAAATTATATAAATCACTCAAACTGTAGATGAGTATGAGATACACCGTTCCATGTCATACCTTCCAGATGGTTCGAATATATTATTAGTTGCCTAAGCATGGTAAGCTTCCCGATTTCACTTGGTATGTTGCCGCTGAATTGGTTCCTGGACAACCTCAGCTCCAACAGCTTCCTGCACTCGTTCACGCTTGCCGGAATCCGGCCGGAAAGCTGATTTTCAGAGAGAGAGATTCTTTGGAGCTCTGGAGTATTACGGCACATGTCATCTGGGAGCTCGCCAGATAGTTTGTTAAAGCTCATATCAATTTCTATCAATGAAGACATGTTGGTGAAGATGCTGCCACCACCACTCGTGAACTGATTTTCATATACGTTTAATGTCGTCATATGCTGCAAAAGAGACAACTGGGAGGGTATGGAGCCCGTGAAATTGTTGGAGCTAATATCCAACAACTGAAGAAACGTCAAGTTTCCGAGATGCGGAGCCAGGGTTCCATGAAGCTCAAGACCGGAGAGATTGAGGGCCGTGACCCGGTCGAGGCTGCACGAGACACCGGTCCAGTAACACGCGGACGTGTTACTGGACCAGCTGCTGCTCAAAACACCATGTGGGTCAGAAGTGATGGCTGCCTTGAAGGCAAGTAGTGCATCAAGATCTGTGGTGGAATTGAGAAATATTGGTGTGGATAAGGTGAGGGTAGCAGTAATGTTTAGTATGAGAAGCAAGAATGTAAAAGGGAAGACAGAAGTCTCCATTTGTTTAATTGGAATGTATATGCATGAATCTTGGTGTTATATTCATATATTTATGAGATGATCAACACAAGAATCACGAGTTAATTGTGAAAAAAGAAATAATACAGAAAAGTGAGCATCCCACTTTTCCGAAGCACTATATGTGAATATAAATAATCCACTTTTCTGAAACACTTTTGTTTTGAAAAAGATAGATACTCACAACTTTATGTTATCATAAAAAAAAGTACCTAATTTGTTAACGTACGATGC
>JAPKLW010005051.1:0-22869 GCA_026898455.1 Plectranthus barbatus
CAACCATTGATTTATTTAGATCTAATGGATATAATTCATTCTTTTTTCTTATAGGAGAATTTTTTTTACTTGATTTCATCTTATATATATATATATATATATATATAGAGAGAGAGAGATGCGATCCTGTGAGAACTAATCTTACCATAAGAAATAAGAACCAATCCTCGCCATTGATTTTGATGAATGAACGCTCATGATTTTATTAAAAATTTCGGGCATTTTATCTCAAAAACCTGCATTATAGGGTATTTTTGTCATTTTGTACTTATTTAAGATTCTGTTTGCATATTATATTTCGACATGCATTATATACACTGTTGTAAAACTCGGCCTAGGCGGCCGAGTACTCGGCGCCTAGGTGCTGGGCGGCCCTTACCGAGGCGAGTATCCCTTACTCGATCCTTCTGGGCGGTTTTTTCTTAGTCGGTAAGTACTCGGTCTGGGCGGGCTCGGCGGAGGGAGTACTCGGCTTGGGCGGCAAGAGTACTCGGCCTGGGCGGTAATTACATAAAAAATCTAATTTTTTCCCTTTTTTTTGCAAAATCACACTCGTGTACCTCCTCAAAATCTTAACACTAAATTTCATAAGAACACTCCCCCCCCTCGTCATGGACTCATGGGCCTGCCAACACCATTTTGTCTTGCCTCGCCCCTTTGTTTACTTTTTTCTTTATTTCTTACATTAGTCTATAATAATATAAAAATGTATGTGAATTGAAGTTTAAATTACTACTTTGTCTGTTGTGTGCTTGAATGAAAAAAAAAATGATAACCTCAAATATTGAATGTGTCCTACATTTATTTAGGATGTTTGATACATATTAACTATGTTTAATTTTTATAAAATGCTTGTATATTCGAAATAAAAGAAAAAAATAATAAAAATAGTTCAATTATCTAAAACCGCCTAGGCCCCGACTACTCCCCGCCTAGACCGCCTAGGCGCTAGGCCCCCTTCGGCGCCCAGACACCGCCCAACGAGTTTTACAACATTGATTATATATATAACAAACATGCATTATATGTATAAGAAACAAGCATTATATACCTAAGAAACATGCATTATATATCTAACATTCATTATATACCTAACAAACATCTTCTTGCATTATAATATGATATTACTCTTATTTTAGAACAATATTACTATCATTATACGACATTACTTCCTCTATTATATATAATATTACTTTTATTTTAGAGAAGAATTATATTACCTTCATTATAATGCATATGTTATTACTATATAATAACAAGTGCAAATATAATGATGAATGATAATTTCGCTGAAATAAAAATATTGCATTTTATCTATCATATTCTGCATTATATACAATAACTTCATGCATTATATTGTGCAACTGCATTCATTATATAAGAATTCGTGTACTGTTACGAGAATTATGCATATTATACATGATATTACTTTTATTTTAGAGAAAATTATATTACTTTCATTATAATGCATATGTTATTACTATATAATACATAATAAGTACAAATATAATGATGAATGATGATTTCGCTGAAAATACATGTTGCATTTTATCTATCATAGTTTGCATTATATACTATAATTTCAAGCATTATATTGTGCTATTGTATTCATTATATAACTTCATGCATTATATTGACATTGACGTGCATTATATACCTAGCAAACATTCATTATATACCTAACAAACATGCATTATATAATATAACAAAAAAATACATAATTAAAAACAAGTAATATATGATCAACTTTTATAACAATTATGATATTATCTACAGTATGCAAAGATAATGAATTTTTTTTTGATCTTGCAGGAAAACAATTATTGCATTTTATCTATCATATTCTGCATTATATAGTATAACTTCATGCATTATATTGTGCAACTCCATTCATTATATAAGAATTCGTGTACTGTTACGAGAATTATGCATATAATCACTAATTTTCATTTTTTGCGATGATTTTTAAATCGAAACATATGCAATAGGGATTTCGTTTGAAAGATAATTAAATTACCTTTAATTTGATATATGATACATTAAAAAATAATCTAAATTGAAGGAGATATGATCATTTAAAGATTTAGGATGATTTTAGAGGAGAGAGAAGAAATATTACAAAATTACTCTTTAATGCATGTTTCACTACACTATAATGCAGACAAGATTTATTTAGCCTTGAGCGTTGGATCACCAATTGGATGACCGAGATTAGTTCTTATTTTCACATGGTAAGGGGAATTTTCATAAGATCACTCCCCCATATATATATATATATATATATATATATATATATATATAGGGAGCGGATCCAGTGAGAAAACTCTTAACGTGAGAAAGTGAGAAAGATGCTTGATTGCATTCACGACATTGCTTGATTGTATTCAGGTCGTTGCTTGATTGCAATGTTGCTTGATTGTGTTTTAGTTGTTGCTTGATTCCATTTTAGTTGTTGCTTGATTCAATATCAACCATTGATTTTTTTAGATATGATGAATATGATTCATTCTTTTTTCTCACATGGGGATTTTTTTTTACATGATCCCTCCTCTATATATATATATATATATATATATATATATATCAGAAATGATATGCTGCCCACCTTATGGTGAGCTTTCGTGAGCTACAACATATATTTTTATGTTTTTTTAATAAAATTTTATTTTGTTAATCATTTATTTTTTATAATTTTAATTTATTATAGTTTTAATTAACTTTATAAATTCAACCGTAGGGTTCATACACCCAATTAGGGTATAATATATTCTTGTAGCTCACGAAAGCTCACCATAAGGTGGGCAGCATATCATTACTCATATATATATATATTACTTAGATAATTGTCATATTTGTTGGACCAATTTTTTTATATATATCTAGATTTACGAAATCCAGAGGGTTCATTTTCGAAGGTTCCATTAATAAAATGAACCATGAATTTTTATTATTAGCCAAGTTATTTTGCCCAAGTCTCATATTAGTTACTTTTACGTAGTCATTCATTTTTTTGAACAAGAACATAGTAAGTGATGTCATAACTCATAAGATTTTTAAAAAATATAACGAGTTACATAATTTGTCAAATTTTATTGTATATTAGTTCTCAACAAATTTTGTGCGTTAATTATTTTATTTTTACATCTCTAATTAAATTTGTTGTATGTTATCACAAATTTTATTAAGTTACAGAAATTATATGATATTTTATCTTAAGCTCTTGATTAGGATAGTAGATTGTTGTGAAACGATGACAATATGACATACGAATTAAAGACAAGAAAATAAAGAACACAAGATTTACGTGGTTTGGCAATGTGCCTACGTCCATGGCGTAGCAGTCGATTTTATTATCTCTGTATTTTAAATACATCAATACATCATGTATTTATACTAAAACCCTACAAGGTATAAAATTCCCAAAATACCCTGTACCGTACCGCGGGGGCTCCGCCCCCGCACCCCCGGCCCAACTAATCGACCCACCCCAAAGGGACAGATGCCTGCTCGCGAAGCTCCTCTCGCTACGCTCGCAGGCATCTGCCTACCTCCTTCATTTATCAATATATGAGCTATACTAACAAATCTCTACCTTGGCGAATATATCACCTCTTCAGGAGAAACACAATAGCGAGCATCTCTGCCAAGACACACCAAGCAAGCTGGGGGTACCATGCAACTCTAGCATGAAAAAACATTCAACAAATCCAAGCAATGCTTGAATTTGTCAAAAGTAACAGCCTTAGTCAACATATCAGCAGCATTCTCTTCAGTATGAACCTTCTCCAACTAAATATCACCAAAAGCTATCCATTCCCTGATCTTATGGAACCTCACATCAATATGCTTCGTCCTAGCATGATATACTTGATTCTTAGCCAAATGAATGGCACTCTGACTGTCACAATGTAATAGAACACCACCTTGCTGAATACCCAACTCTTTAACCAATCCAACAAGCCACACTGCTTCCTTTGCTGCTTCTGCTAGAGCAATGTACTCAGCTTCAGTAGTAGATAGAGCAACTATAGGCCGAGTAGTCGATCTCCAAGAAATAGGCCCTTTACCAAAACTGAAAACATACCCAGTGGTAGATCTCCTATCATCCAAGTCACCAACATAATCAGAATCCACATATCCTTCAACCAAGGATCCCGTTGCTGATCTCCAAACACAATACCATGCCCCGTTGTACCCTTCAGATATTTGAAAATCCATTTGACTGCCTCCCAATGTTGTTTACCCGGTCTAGACGTATACTTGCAAACTTGACCAACAACATGGGCTAAATCAGGACGAGTACATACCATAACATACATTAGACATCCAACAGCGCTGGCATAAGGTATCTCCACCACATCCTGAGTCTCATTTTCCGACTTAGGGCACTAATCAAAGGACGACTTGAAGTGGTTTGCCAATGGAGTGCTCCCCGGTTTTGCTTTATCCATCCCAAACCTCTGCAGCACCTTCTCCACATAACCCTTCTGAGATAACCACAACTTCTTTGATCCTCTATCTCTGTGAATCTCCATCCCAAGAATCTTCTTCGCAGCCCCTAAATCCTTCATCTCAAATTCCTGACTCAAAAGGTTTTTCAGATCAACAATATCACGCATATTCTTAGCAGCAATAAGCATGTCATCAACGTAAAGTAACAGAAAAATACAAGAACCATCACCAAGGCTCTTAGTATAAACACAACAATCAAACTCACAACGCTTGTAGCCAATCTTCACCATATACGCATCAAACTGTATATTCCATTGCCTCGATGCTTGATTCAAGCCATACAAGGATTTCTTTAACCTGCAAAATAAATGCTCCTTCCCCGGTTGAACGAAACCCTCTGGCTGCTGCATGTAAATAGGCTCCACGAGATCACCATGCAAGAAAGCAGTCTTCACATCCATTTGCTCCAAATGCAAATCCCGACTAGCCACCAATGCAAGTACTGCCCTAATCGAAGTATGCCTGACCACAGGTGAGAATGTCTCATCATAGTCAATCCCCTTCTGCTGCGAGTATCCTTTGGCCACTAATCGAGCCTTGAACCTTTCCCCTCATTTTTTCTGTTACTGATGACTTCCTTGTGTAAATCCATCTGCATCCAATAGCCTTCTTCCCTTTTGGAAGAACATCCAGCTCCCATGTCTGATTCTTGTGCACAGACTTCATCTCTTCTTCCATTGCAACTTTCCACCTGTCTTTATTCTCACAAGAAACTGCTTCCTGAAAACTACAAGGATCCACACTAGTAACATTAAGAGCAAATGCTACTATATCCTCATAACCAAACCTGACTGGAGCTTGTATATTTGTACGTCTCACTCTATCCCGAGCTAACTTATAGCTCTCCAGTGTATCAGTTGTGCCACCTGTAGGGTTTTTACGTGAACCGAATCACCAAAACCAAAACTGAACCGGATCGATCTATGGATATTGCCCATAATTAAATTCACAAAAACCCAGGCATGCTCCTATGAATTTAATGCATAATTGTGGATTGAGAGATTACCGTAATTCCGTAGTGTCTGTACCGATCTTTTGCGTTTGAATTCCAAAATCCAATTCAACCACGCAATCCGATTTCTCTGCGGAAACAGAAATTAGAAAACTAATTTCTAGAGAAAATCGAAAATAAAGAAAAAGGAAAGAAGAAATCTGTTGTTCTCCGGATTAGATCTTCAGATTTGTATCCCGGTGCTGGTCAGATCTACTACTGGTGAGGACTCCGTAGATCTGTGACTTGAGCAGGACCAGAATTCGAAAATTCTCCTCCTTTTCTCTTCTAAAAAACGGCGCCCACTCTCTCTCTTAGGTTTAGGGTTTTTCAACTCTGTTATGACTTATGAGAGAGAGCTGTCTATTTATAGACCTAGGGTTGAAAACCCTAATGGGCCATTTTGGGATCAATTCAGCACACTTGTTGGGCCAAACCTGGGACCTAATGCAAATAATAAAGTGGGCCTATAAATTAATTAATTCCCATGTCCACAACCCAGGACACAATTAATTAATTAATATTAATTCTTTTTCACCACAGAATTAATACTGACCTACCCCTTTATTACCACGTTATGAGAACGGGCTGTATTAATTGAGAATCCCCATATTTAAGGTTACCGGACATCCATTAATTAATCGGAGCCTCTGACAAGCTCTAACTACAATTAATTAATATTTTATAATTCCTGAGTAGTACCACTCAAACCTTATCACTCATGCCTGAACTTAATCAGCCTGCAGGACTTTGGTACGATGAATGTTATTGAGCTCCTCAGGGAATGTCCCCATCCTATTACTCGAATATGGTTACCTAAGTTCAGTCTCAGGCGGTACTACACGAACTGCTGTTACCCAAGATGCGGATATACGAGCACGTTACTCAGGCTCTCCACCATGGCAAGTCAAAGCAACAGTCAACCCGTGCAAACCCCTAAACTTTCGTTAGGGTTTGGACTCAATCAATATAACGAGATCTTTTATTCGCTGATGTCAGACAGACAAATATATCTCACTGCGGTCCATCAATACGCCACATCTGCGTACCAGCATGTCAAGTAACCAAGACAGACTACTTATTCCGACAATGCTGCAGCCATCCGGACAGACGTATCCTCATACGCTGTCTCGGCTGTGATCAAGGTTTATGTCTCACTAGGTCAAGTGATCATACTGTCTTCTGCGATCTACAACACGCCGTATGATCGTCCCTATCGGTGAGACAAGAGGATACCTTTGTTCATACATGTACGATTGTTAACAGATAGGAGAAATAAACCGTTGTATACTCATTATAATAAATGCTTTCAGTATACAAAACCCATCAATCTCCCACTTATACTCAAAGCATAACTAAGCTATTACAGAGTATACAGTCCGTCTATCTAGTTTGCTGTCTTTAACCACTATCAGTGGTTGGCATCCACCTCAGACCCAGCTCGCGAATATGTCTTTCGTAAACTTTCTGCGGCAAGCTCTTTGTAAACGGATCAACAAGATTGTCAGCAGTGTCAATCTTCTTAATCAACACATCGCCCCTCGATACGATTTCTCGTATGATATGATACTTTCTCTCTATGTGTTTGCTTGCCCTGTGAGACCGCGGTTCCTTTGAGTTTGCCACTGCACCAGAGTTATCACAATAAATTGTGATGCTCCTCGGCAAACTCGGAATCACGCCCAACTCTAAAAGGTAGTTCCGGAGCCACACCCCCTCTTTCGAGGCATCGGAGGCGGCGACATATTCCGCCTCCATGGTGGAGTCAGCAATGCATTTCTGCTTTGAGCTCCTCCAAGATACAGCTCCACCTCCCAGGGTAAACACATATCCTGAGGTCGATTTCTTCTCATCCTGGTCCCCTTGGAAATCCGAGTTTGTATAACCCACACGGCACAGATCCTCACTTTGATAAACTAGGCAGAAATTCCTAGTCCTTTTCAAATACTTGAGGATATGCTTTACAGCAGTCCAGTGCGCCTGTCCAGGGTTAGACTGATATCTTGCTACCATGCCAACGGCATAACAGATATCTGGCCTGGTACACAGCATCGCATACATGAGACTACCCACAGCCGAAGCATATGGTACAAGACTCATTTCGTCTTTCTCGCGCTGTGTCTGAGGACACTGCCCACTAGAAAGACGAACGCCATGTCGGAAAGGCAGCAAGCCTTTCTTGGCGAGTTGCATACTGAACCGGGCTATCACAGTATCCACATAGGATGTCTGAGATAAGCTCAACATTCTTCTTTTACGATCTCGTAAGACCTTAATCCCAAGAATGTAGCCAGCTTCTCCCAGATCCTTCATTTGGAACTGTTCGGATAACCAAAACTTGCAAAAATCAAGCTTGCACGTTTTCACACCATGCAGAAGACCTCTTTTATGCAGCACAACCATACCACTCTCACTCATATGCCCAAGATGCATATGCCACAACTTCGTGTTATCATCACACGACTCAACAGAATGAGCTTCACCTACAACTGTATTCCCCAATAGCTTGTAGATATTTCCTGCTGTAATCTTCACTTTCATCACAGTCAAAGCACCTTTAACTATCTTGATGGTTTCCCCATCTTCATCAGCCTTCATCAGAAAACCATTCTTGTGCAGAGTACCCAAAGAAATCAAATTCTTTTTCAAATCAAGGATATGTCGAACATCACACAACGTCCTCACGGTTCCATCATACATCTTGATTTTCACATCACCAATACCAACAATATTACAACATCGATCATCACCAAGAAAAACTGGATTTGGAAATTTAGTATATTTGTAAATTGTAATTGTTTATTATTGTTTCTACTTGCTCCCATCTTATATGGATTGTCAATTATGTCAGAACCGAAACTGTCGATCACAATTCTGAACCGTAATCATAACCATATTTTGACAGACCAGTAGATTTATGGAACTGAACCGTCGCCATCACTAATAGTAGTAAAAAAGATACATTATCACAAAGTTGATAAAACAATTTGGAGTGCAAAAACCAGTTAAATTGATCAATTTAGAAAACAATCCAGCAAACCAATTTAAGAAGAAGAAAAAACACAGCCACATACTGTCAATTAGGCCAAAGTTTAAAATATGGAATGGGACGTTTTGTCTAACCGACTGCATATATAATACTACTAATCTACGATGTGGAGAAGGTGAACTAAAAAAAAAGTAACGAAAGCAACTAATCTAAGATGTTATAATTTCAAGATACCTTGAGATATTTGGGCGTAATAGTTTTAAATTAATAAATTATATTTAAAAAAGCACTTTTTAGCAGCAAAAATATAAATTGCATTTCTCCTCAAGTGTAAACACACTCAAAACTCTGCATGAATAACACATCATCTGCTAGAAGACCAGGGTAAATAATGATGGTGAATGCATTGATGAGACCAAAATGAGCATAACCACAATATACACAACCCAAAACTTTTCACACACAAGTACAGTTATGGCACCGCAAAGATCATACTCTCAAGATTAACCGGACGAAGCTCCGACGCCTAAGTTAAACGAAGAACAAAACATGGTATTATACGAGTACATGCTTACCCCTCTTAGCATATTCCACTACCTAGCTGCTTGAAAATCCCAAAAATCATCATCTGGTGCAGCATCCTGTTGCTCTTTATTTACAGAGGACTCTGATTGGGACTTTTCAATTTCAGATGGTTCCTTGTGTTCAGAAGGTGAATCGTCTGGGCTGGATTTTGGGGAGATTCCCAACGGAGATCTTTCTGTGGCATCAACAGGTGAGAGGGGTGGTGGTGGTGGAGGAGGCAGTTTGATACCCACTGAGAGTTCTTTGTTTTTAGATTTATCCTCCAATGAGAGAGTATTCAAGCGTTGCTGGAAGAACTTGGATCTTATGTGGCTGCCATCATTCTATTTATATACAAAAGAGAAACGACATCAGATGATGCACACACTCATTGTGATTCTTATATGATGGAGTGAGAGGATCTTACTTTCTTCAGCTGAAGCACCAAGGTCTCCCCATCTTTTAGACTATAATCAACTGAAGAAGAATGCTGGTATTGATACTCCATCTCTTCTGCTGTTTTCTTCTTATTCAGGTACCTGCAGGTTAAAGAAAGACAATTCAACTGGAACCTCGGCAGGACAGTTTTCTAAACCCATTAGACCATAACACAGAGGGTCAACACTGCCCTCTAAAAGGACGGTTACTGAAGGAAAGCAAATGAAGCTGTACAAGTCAATTAGTTATGTGGGATTGGGGAGAATCACGGAGCTGAGAGAGAAATACAGCCCGTCACTAAATGTAGATACCCCCCCCACCCACCACTTAACCAACAGCCCTGCCCAGGAACATGTGGAGGAAAACAGAAAAGATTGCAGATAACATGATGAAAAAGGAGAGGGAAGTACTTCATATGATCGTGAAGAGCAGCTTGGAAGTCATATGCTTCAGATCTTTCTCGAAATCCTATACCAATGAAAGCATGGCGAAGGCGTCCACCTGCAGGACAGGGTCCTAATGAGTCAGTATCATCTCCGGTTATGTACATACATAGAATAAATAGCTAAAAATAGCTCAGTAAAAGTTAAGGTGCAAAATCAACAAGGGAAGGCTGTGCAGTCTGCATATTGCCACAGCTATAGAAAAAAATGGGAACCTAACACTCAATGAAAATGGAAAACATTCATATGAAGTGAGATATTTTTAAATTGTTTTATATAAGAAAATACTATGTGTGCATTTTAAGTTGGAAAATCTGGACAAGCTGACATTTTTTCATTTACAAATGAATCAAACCTGATACATAACGAACATTTTCACTAAAACTAATTGGGTTTGCAGTTAAAGGTTAGTAGAACAGTCAATCTAGAAATCAAGCCAATAACAACTGGGCAATCTTCCTCAAATCCGGCCAAAAACAAGAGGCACTGCTTCAAGAGATGGCAAGACAGAATATATATCCTATGTCATGGGCCTACTTTGAGCTGGATAAAGCTCATGGAAGTTCCTAAGGCAGATGTAAGGAGATAACAACCATAGATGTCCATAAAGTATGCCCAGTACAATAACACATCAAACATGAGTGCAAGTGGTAAAATTATGAATGAAGAGGATAAGGAGCATGACTTGGGTTATAAATATATAATTGTGATTGCACTTCCTGCGTAGGTTTATCACTTATTATTTTAGTCCTTTTCATCAATTATTCAATTTCCTTATTTAGATAAGATTTGAGTTTTGAGAAAGGTTTGATGTTTGGATAGAGTCATATCATTAGTATCTTTAAATGTTTTGGTTAGGATTGATATTTTCTATATTTAAGGCCATTGGGTGGCATAGCTGATCGCCCAATGCTCCGTCACACTCGATAGCCAATGTTGGCTGCACGCTAAGGCCCAACTATGGCACACAAACGGTGGAAATTGGAAGCATAAAACACAGGCCTCCTATAGCAGGAGCAACAACCCAACAACCAATTCGCATGGATCAACCAAGCAGCTGAATTTTCAACAGATGTCAGAGGAATATTCTAAACATCGCACATCTAGAACATGCTTTCAATGTGGTCAAAGATATAGTCCTATACATCGCTGCCCGCTGCAGACATTGAACGTGATAATCAGGATGTTTTTGAGGACCCCTTCGAAATTTCCTTGGTAACAAGGAATCATGGGAGAGAGCCGTGAGATCAACCGGATGACAACCATTCCAAGTTTCAGCCTTAAGGACAAGGCTATTTCGGCAGAGGGAGCAACTGATAGCACTTCCGGCGTGGGTTTATCATTAATTAATTTGGTATTTTTCACTAATTATTCATTTTCCTTACTTAGTTTAGATTTGAGTTTTTAGATAGATTTGATAATTGGAATAATTGAGTTTTTATTTCGATAGAGTCATATCTTTAGTATCTTTTATTTTTTTGGTTAGAATTGATATTTTCTTTATTAAGGAGAGTCAAAGAGTTAGTTGAGCAGAGAATTTAGTATTGGGTGGCAAAGCCGATTGGCCTCATTAGAGGAGTGTTTCAGACTTTCAGTATTAATAAATTTGGGTTCCATCTTTTCGGCTCTATCAAATTCAGCTGTTGATACTTTAGCCCAAATACATGTCCTACTCATATTTCTCCAGGTGAATAAAGCTTCTCAAACAATTCAAAATCATAATCAGATGCTCAAGAATAATGCACAATAATGTCCTCTAACGTGTGATCTCAATACCTCCTACAATGTCTATTATTTGATTCACAGCACAAACTGGAGTGGTAAGAGCGTAAGGCAATTTACCACAGTGGTAATTATCCATGAGGTACTAAGTAGCTCATAATTTAGTCAATTGTAGTTGAGTTTCTATAGAATATATCAACACAAAAATTAAATCATATGAAGAATAAGAATAAGCGGTAAGTAAGTTTTCTAGAAAAAAGGAAGCATTGTAAACTACCAATATCCTCTTCAACCCGAAGAACGAAATATCTGCAAAGGCACCAATAGCAGTCTCAAAATTTAGACCACAAGAATTTAATAGTGAACATTTTTCTTCCGTTAGCAGATAACTACAATTGTGATCAATTTCATTACCTGCTGCTATCAATAACAGCCTCCACAGGATGTTGCTCACCATCTCTCAAAAATGCCCGAGCATACAGCTCGCCTATTGCACAAAAGATAGAGATTAAGTGAGACGAGCAATGAAAATTAAGCAGCAGAATGCCCACAGTGGAAAGTAATAAAATCCACCTGTTGTCTTATCCTCTAATCGAATAATGCACTCTACTCCTTTACTAACGACTTTCAAAGTGCCTTCCCAAGCCCATTTGTTGACATTCCACTCATCAGCCCTAAGAAATGAATTTTTAGATTTTTTGTATTCTCCAATCAATTGAGTGAGGCACCGATATATTGAAATGTCTTTTAAAGAGGATAATAACAGAATGCAAAGATGAAGCTGCTCATCAACATGTGATGTAGAGGAAAACCTGTAAGAAGCTGCACTTATCCGTGGAGGTATCTGCAAGTTAACACCAGAACATTAATCTCTAATGAAATAACTTCAGAAGGCAAAATCAAAGCTTATAGTGAAATATATGATAACAACTATACTGTAATCAAATATAATATGCAACACTCTCATGCTATAGATTATTGGAACTTTCAATTACAAATCGAAATCAGATGAGACATAACAAAATCGAAATTGGTTCAATGTCCATATGGCATTTAAAGCAAATTTCAATGCATTATTTGGTAGATAGCTTCAAAGAATTCCAGCCAAAGTAAGACAATCTCAGCACATCAGCATTAATGTGATTAGTGATATCATATTTAAATGTTCCATATTCATTTAACCTTCCAGAAGTACATCAAATGGAAACTAAAAGCAGAATATCTCTCAATATATACAATGCATTGAATCTAGTGTTATTCTATTTCAAAGGCAAGCATAGTTGGTTAAAATCAGCTAAATTGAACTGCACCTATGATTTTGCTTTCAATATGCCCTTATCAGAAACATTCTCAACAACTAAGAAGTCCGAAAATCAGAAATGATAGGAAAACATGGATTCAAGCTTAGGAAGCCAGGGACTCCATCAACATTTCATCCCATCAACTATATTTTAGAAAATTCATCAATATCTCACCGTTTTAAAACTTATTATCATAATTACGAAAAAAGAAACACCATTGCACCAAATAGAAGTTGATATACCCGCAGGCCACAGCTAACGCGACTAATTCTACATTACATTATTCCAACATTGCTAAAACATTTAATCAAAACACACATCGCAAAAAAAAAAGAAGGTAAAATCAGCAAACATCAATCGCCAAATCCCCCAGTACCCACCCAACCATACGCACAAAATATATATATATATCAATGGAAATCACCCCTTTTCTGCTACATGCAGATATGCAGACTGGACCAATGATCAGAACATAATTCGAAAATTACCATATATACATAGCATTCGGAAACTTGGAACAGAACCAGCTCAACTGCATCTGCTTCTTCTCCTACGCCCTCCTCTTTTCCTCCTGTGATCTTATCTTCCTCCATATGATCCTCTTGCTAATCAAGGGAAAATAAAATTAACTCACAAAGACATAAAATCAAGACATATCTTAATAATTTATCAGATAAATTTATCTAAAGTTCTTTATAATTAAAAAAGATATCATGAATTTTATAAAAAAATATATTACTCTAAAATTCCTTATTCTTAATAAATTCATTAATGTCATGAAATGACATGTAAGAGTAATGTCCGTGTATGAATTTTGTACATGACATATAATTATTTGTGTCCATTTAAGATTTTCAAAGTTTTCGAATATTTTCAAAAGAGGAAGACAGTTCCAGGTTTCCGGTCAACCTGGTTTTGGGTCAAATTAACAATTCAGACGGTTTGAACCGCCAATTTAACCCAAAAACCAAGTTGACCGAAAACCTGGAACCATCTCCCTTTGTTGGTAAGCCAGTTCAGGGCCAAGGTTTCTTGAACCACCGAATTGGCAGTTCCGAACCATAACCAACCGTGGAGATCTCTACTTCTTTCATAACCTGGGACATAAATCTAGTCAAACCAATCCCAAAGGGAAAAAGACATACAGTTCAAACGCTCATAACAACCAACTATTTCTCAATCAATCAATGTTGGGGATTTTTTAACCTAAAAAACTAACCAGTAGAATATAATTCTACTAACATAACGTCCAGAATATAATTACCTAGTTGATGGATATAATTCATAATTTTGCTATTTTTAATATTAGTAGAATGCATTAGTCAAATCATATTTTGGAATTTTAAACTCAAAGTCTTAATTTTTTTACGTTTTAAACTATAATACAATAGTTCTCTTGTCTGAGTGTAATGGCCTAAAGTAAAATATATAATGATTTAAATATCAATTTAGCCTGAATAAATTAATAAAATCTAACCAAACAGAAGAGATTTCGAAATACATTAAAATCATAAAAATAAACACGAAAAAACTAGAACAAGATAATTCAGCTAGTCAGAAAACCAAAGGATTACAAAATTAACCAGAATAATTCTATTAATAATTTCAACAGTAACGATATTATAGAGATTTAGCTTTAGAAATATTTCAGGCTTAGTTTTAAATAGCGAAAAGCGAAGCGAAGCGACAAGGCTAAAATCAAAGCGATGGAGCGAAGCGACCGCTTCACGTATGCGAAGCGAAGATTACGAAAAAAAATATGTACACATTATATATACAATTATACACAATTTATTACTTAAATAAATAAATAATTCAGCAACAATTCATCAAATTTCAAATGCCTAGATATCAAAATTCAGCAACAATTCA
The DNA here is from genome assembly GCA_026898455.1 of Plectranthus barbatus. Taxonomy (NCBI): domain Eukaryota; kingdom Viridiplantae; phylum Streptophyta; class Magnoliopsida; order Lamiales; family Lamiaceae; genus Plectranthus; species Plectranthus barbatus. Next base: position 14,833 of record JAPKLW010005051.1, read on the forward strand.
TCAAAATTCAGCAACAATTCATCAAATTTCAAATGCCTACATATCAAAATTCAGCCACAATTTCAGCAACAATTCATCAAAATTCAGCAAAATTCAGCAACAATTCAACAAATTTCATATGCCTACATATCAAAATCAGCACCAATTCATCAAATTCAACATACCCACCCAATACCCACATCAATTTAAACATATATTTCAGCAATTGAGCAATCTAGCAACATAAAGATGGTTTAATTAAAAAAAACAAAACAAAACTATACGCTGCTGCTGCTGGCTGCTGGTGACGGGACTGACCGGCGGCGCGCTGGGGAAGGGGGAAAGGCAGGCGACGGTGAAAGGCGAGAGGCAGGGACGCGAGAGGCAGGGACAGCGAGGCAGGGACGGCGAGACTCGATGGGCGATGGGCGATGGGCGAGAGGCGAGAGCCGGCGATGGGCGAGAGCTGCAGGGCAGCGAAGTGCGGCTCGAGTCGATGGAGAGGTGGGTGCGAGAGTTCGGTCGATGGATAGGTTTTATTTTTAGGTTATATTTACCCAAAAAAAAAGAAAAATTGATTAAATAAATAAAAAAAGAGTTTTTTTTTTCAGAGCGATTCACCACCGTGAGCGCTCGCTTCGGCTCGCTCCTGGCTCACGTCGCTTCAGGGCGCTCCGGGCGCTTTTCCAACGCTTCGCGTTCGCTTGGCGCTCAGGCCGGAAAAAAGCGATCACCCACATTTCTGAGCGCTGAGCTCCGAGCGCGCTTTTTTAAACTAAGATTTTCAGGCTAGATAATTCTATTTAATTCAAATAATTCTTAAAAATTCTCAATTAATAAAGTAAAAATAATATTTTTTTAATATTTAAAATTACAATATAGAGAAACTGTAAATCAATTCAAATTTTTAAATTTTTTTGAAGTTCTTTTGAATACTTTGAAATGTTCCAATAAATTATAAGCAAAATATATTTATTGCGAAATTTCAAGAAGTATAAACAAATTTGACATTAAAGATATAATTTTGAATACAATACAAAAAAGGAAAATGCTAAGCATTTCATAATTCATCAAATGAAAACATTAAATTTAAACTTAAATCCGAATTTTATAAAAACTTGTTCTAACAATGATGATATAATTCAAAATACAAACTTAAATGTTGTGACACGATTTAATAGAAATAAAATACATAAAACCGAAAAGGGGCTGAGTTTGAAACCTCTCAGACAAATGCCTCGAATTGTCATCAATATTTTTAAGAATGGATTTCAATCAGACTCGTCATCTTTGATTCATCATCAAAGAGATCAACAAACATAACCCCTCGTCGTAGGCACAAACAACAGATCAGGATCAAATACCAGCAAACACAGATGCAAATTACCTAATTTCATCATTCAATGAAATTTAAATATCCAACCACGGAAAACAGATCTGATATAGTTTTAAAACTAATCAAAAAAACATAAAAAAAATAGTGAAAACAGAAATGAATTTTAAAAAAAAAGCCTATTCAGTTCAGGTCTCCATAAATCTTCCGCACGAAAATTATCTCAGAAGAACGAATGTTAATGTTTTAATCATCATCAGAGGCAAGCATTCATAGAATCGGAGCGATAATTCGGTTTCAAAAAATGAAAAATAGAAACAATCGGATTAGTGAAATGAATAAACCTCTTCAGTTCAGGTCTCCATGTAGATTCAGCACAATTTGAGCTCAGGAGATAAAAGGTCGTTTACAATACTCATCATCAGAGCGAGGAGAGAAAAAAAAAAAATAACCAATTGATGACTGAATGAAGAGATAAATGTTGAAGAAAAAGAATAAATCGGGCTAGAAAAAATGAAAGGATTATTATTGGAGAAGGGAATGGGGGTTCATATAGAGTAAAATTTCAGAACCCTAGAGCATAATTTTCTATTGATTGGGCCGATATTATTGGGCTTCTTATAATATAATTTGGTGTAACTTTCATTTTTCATAATGACACTAGCTAGGCATTTATATGATTTGTGATTTATTTTTTTCATGTAATTATACTTATTCTTAACGAGGATGAGAAAAGGTAGGATCAATTTAATCCCAAGTTCTTATATTCGGATATATTTATATAAAGGATGTCTTAACCTATTCTTAACCTAGGGATTTTATAAGGATATAATTTTAGGGGGTGTTTAACCGAAAATCATAACGGGTATGAGTTTGATAATAAAAAGAATGGGTATGAGTTTGGATTTAGGAATCTTTCTCAATTCTGATACTTAGTTTATAAGATGGATTTGGAAATTATTTTCAATTCTTATAATTAGTTTTATAAATTTATAAGTTTAAAAAAGAATTAAAATATTATATAAATAATACTCCCTCCATCTCATTACAATTGTCATGTTTCTTTTCGGCACGGAAATTGTTGAGGTCAAAAATAAGCGGCCCAATTTAATGATCCAAGCATGCGACCCATAAATTGTTTTGTAGGAAAAAAGGTTGTTTGGACCGGGTAAGAAGCCCCAAGAAAAAGGAGTCCGAAAGGAAAAGCAGTTCGCCCTAACCAGTTCGTGAGGCAGCTCGACTGGAAGCAGTTCGATTCAGCTAGAGAGGAGTCCAAATGAGAGAGCAGTTCGATTTAATCAGTTCGCACAAGGCAGCTCGAAGTAGTTACTCACTCGGTGGTTTCAACTCGGGATTAAATGAAGAAGTGTAATGGTTCGAACGTTACAAACGGTTCGACCGTTACGAGTCAAAGGGATTAATGGCCGGCAGTTTCACGACAATAAATGAGCACTCAATAATGATGTTTTAATTAGATTTTTTCTTATAAATAGGTCCTTACATTTGTAAAGAGGGGACGAACTCTATCCCGAAAAATTATACATCAATTTGTACATCTTATAATTTCCTGATTTTCTTGTTATTATACAAATCCATGGGCTCTGTTTTTTCGAACCACAACAATGGCGCCCACCGTGGGGCCTATGGATTTTGAAACGAGAAATTGCGGACTACACCCACATGTTGTCCCAGCCACCACCACTTACCACTGTGCCGCACCTCTCCACTGTTGGCGACAATATTGGCAATTTAGAGTCGCCGCTTTAACGCACGTCGGATTTCGGTGAGCTGGGGTGTAAATCGAGTCTAAAGGACGGTTTGGCCATTTCCACTTCTCTGTGCGTGCAGTTGAGATCCGCCAGAGTTGATTCATCGACATCTCAGTCTTCTCCCGCAAAACCAGCGAACGACGACAGGCGTACTCCTTTTCCCGGCGAGGAGCTCGCTCGTGCGAAGGCTCTTGCGGCTACCTACGACGATTTCACGACTTTTCGGCGGTGTTCTTTCTCACAGTTAAATTGGGGCTTCTTTGGTGGTCTTCAAATCGAATCAAATCAGCGGTGCTTTCCCGAATTGAGTTCCGATTCGGGCAATTGGTGGCAATTAAAATCTGGGTTCCATCGCCAATTTGCGATTTAACTCTCGAATTGGTCCTGTGACGAGTCAATGGCGAAGCTCACCAACAGTCCTTGATTTCTTCTTTGGTCAAAGTTAGGATTTCTCTGTGTGGTTTGAGTAATGGGTAATTTGGCGGTGCTTTCCAAAATTGCGACTATTTCTGGGTGTTCGAAGACTCGAGTCGACAAATTTCATCTCCAATTTTGATTTTAAGTGTTGGGCTAGTTGCAGTGTTCAATAGTCGAGGTTTGCGTTACTGTCCAACATTGCTGGGTGATTGACGACGTGATTCGATCATCAAATTTGTTTTTGGGAGCTGGGCTATTTGTTCTTGGTCCTGCTTTACAATTTCGAGTCCATAATTGGAAGATTCGGCGATCTGTGATACCAATCGACAATGATGATAACATCTCACGAGTTCTTGGTAGAAGTCCATCGTTCTTGGTATTTTCGACTGCTTTCTTCTCCAAGTCCGATTTCGGGCGTTCGGCTACCTATTCTGCGATTACTAGTACAAGGGTCGAAGCTCCATTGATCTTGGGACAATTTGGAACAAGACCTAACGGTTTGCTCTCCTTTTAAAATTTCTAATAATTTTTCCTTAATCTGAACCATTTTGAGTTCTGTTTCAGTTTTGTCTGGATATTCTGAGCTCTGAGAAAATCTAGAAGTCGAATTTCTTGCCTTATTTCTATGATTTTTCGTCGAACTTAATATCAGGATTTAGGTTATTATTAAATTTTTCTTTGATTGGTGGTGTATCTTATCTTTGTTACTACTGCGAAAACAAGGCTTGCGTATCTGTTTGATATCGACACTTTTTTTTGTGGAATTACTGTCTGTTGTTTCGACGCCAATGGCGATCGGATCTTGTGTATTTGCTATGATAGAAAGTGAGAGCTCTACTTCAAGATCCCAATCAAATGAAACTCAAAAATTCTACAACAAAGTTCTCAATGGCCAACCAAAGATTCGAGTGGCAGTTTAAAGGACTGTCAGCCAAACTGAGAAGCCAAAAATCTTACAGACGAAAATCGATAAGGATGCTCTAGGGCTTGGTGTCTAGGCCAATTTACCAACCGCCAGAAGTGAATATAAGAGGCTGTGAGAATTCAGGGGATTTACCGGTGCTCGCTACGCCCAGTGTCGATCCTGGCAGGGGCTCCTCGATAACTCCTCTCTTTCCAGTGCCATCGTATCAACCCATGCTAATATCGCAAATTCGCCCCTCCAGATTTGGGCACGTTAAGTTTGTGAAAAAATCAAGCCATTGACACCTCCGCAGGCGATGAATCGTTCTTATCGTTCCACCAGCTCTGCCACCACAGGGAAGTTCCTTTTCTGAATCTCTGATTGTTTACTAGAAAGGACTGATATGATTGTGTGTGTCATACTTAAATTACGATTTAGTTTTGATGAGAAAATTATCCGATTTTCAACTGAAGTTCAACTCAATTTTTTGCTTAACTGCTAGCTTAGTTCCTGAATTGCTTGCTGAATTGGTTCTGATATTCTCAAACAAGATAAGAATGATTCATGTCTAGTCAATTAGCGGCAATATCGGGAGAAATCTATACTCATCCGATTCTAATTTGGTTCTGCTATTAAACCCGACAATTTGCTCGGAGCTAGCAAATGGACTTTGCGTTGTTGATTATCATTTTCACTAATTGATATGTAATCTGAAGAGACCTATTTGATTGTGTTACTTAACTCATTCCGCTGTAGCTTTTGTCCAGGTTTATTGTATTTAGATATTTAAATGATTTGAGATAAGGGTTTCGTCTTTCGTTTGCTGCAAAATGGCCTCCAACGCTACAATCATATGCCTGCCACCAATAAAGGCCACCTCAAATGGGGGCTTCCAAGGAGATGAAATATAGAAAGACGTTATTTCTCAAAAGATGTCGAAGCGCTTCAATTAACTACGGGTTCTATCTCTCCTATTTTATTAAACTACATCTTTAATTTCAACTGCCTCTTTTATTTATTAAATTTCTCCCTTCGATTATCTTACACAAGTAGTTAATCCTCGTTCAAAAAAAAATAAAAAATTCAACATGCAAGTTATTAAATTGAATGTGCAAAGAATCCTCTAAAGAGTATTCGAACTGCTGGCACAAATCCTTGGACTGCTGCGCGGTTTAACTCATTTGAGTGAACTTCTTGCAGTCTGCTCGTTCACTTATTAACCTATAAACTATTCCTTATAACCTGCTCTTGTAATTGCTTATGAGACTTATGATTTGCCATTGTTTAGACATTTTCTAGGGCTCGCTTCTCAGTTGCCTTCTGAGATGATATTCCAGAGCAACGCATACCTCTAGCCACTATGTTCCCTCGCCGAGGGGTTGATGAAAGAATGGCGCACTGCTTCCAGTTCGCAGCACCAATAAAAAGGCGCACAACCTTTGATAAGAATGGCAGCCAAACACAAAATAAAAATATAAGAAGAATGGATGTTCCTACAGCCAAAACTAACCTCAGAGGAGAGCTCCTTATTCTCTACCTGTGTTTACCTCCTTATTCTCTACTCCGTTCCATGCCTCGGTAAAATTATTTATTTTTAATTAAATATTTAACTAACTTGCAGGATATACTGAAGATAACGAACCATGGAAAATACCTTATGGTTGAAAATCACTCGAAGCGAAGCCACGGTCTGGGACTCGAACTCCAAAAGTGTATCTCCAAAAATAAAAAATAAATAAAGTTTATTTGCTCTAACAATCACGAAAGTAAACCCCCCGGGGCTCTTGAAGTGCTAAACACAAGAAGCACGTCTCATTTTACGAGCTCAAAACAGCTCGATATACAAATCGGCCACCTCCTTCGAAGAGGTCGGCCACATAAAAGACCCCGAAAATAGAGTTGAAACAACTCACAGGGGCTAACCAGATGGCTAAAAACGGACAGAACCCAAACTGTCCTTACACAAACGCTACGGTTTCGGGCCCGCAGTTGTGGCACTCGTTGCAACTTTACGGAGTTGCACGAGTAAGAAGGGTCACCCATAGAGGAATTGATCCTTCGAGCCAAGAAAGCGCTACTAAAGCACTTCGAATTATACCGAACTCTCATCTTTTGAAGAGTTCGAAGAGCCAACATCTGGGAAAAATCGAACTCCGCTTATGGAAGACAACGAACTAACACAATTAATCGATTATTCGACTTACCGAGGTCCCCCAGAGAGCACCTCGCTAAGCCGAAGGGGCTATTGTTGAGGTCAAAAATAAGCGGCCCAATTTAATGATCCAAGCATGCGACCCATAAATTGTTTTGTAGGAAAAAGGCTGTTTGGACCGGGTAAGAAGCCCCAAGAAAAAGGAGTCCGAAAGGAAAAGCAGTTCGCCCTGACCAGTTCGTGAGGCAGCTCGACTGGAAGCAGTTCGATTCAGCTAGAGAGGAGTCCAAATGAGAGAGCAGTTCGATTTAATCAGTTCGCACAAGGCAGCTCGAAGTAGTTACTCACTCGGTGATTTCAACTCGGGATTAAATGAAGAAGTGTAACGGTTCGAATGTTACAAACGGTTCGACCGTTACGAGTCAAAGGGATTAATGGCCGGCAGTTTCACGACAATAAATGAGCACTCAATAATGATGTTTTAATTAGATTTTTTCTTATAAATAGGTCCTTACATTTGTAAAGAGGGGACGAACTCTATCCCGGAAAATTATACATCAATTTGTACATCTTATAATTTCCTGATTTTCTCGTTATTATACAAATCCATGGGCTCTGTTTTTTCGAACCACAACAGAAATTAAGAGTTGTGAGTGTAGAATAAGTTAGTGGGATTAATATTTTATTGTTGAGTGTGAAAAAGTTATCATTTTTAGAAATGTGACAATTCGGTTGGGACGCGCCAATTTAGTAAGTGTGACAATTCAAGTGGGACGGAGGGAGTAATAAATTAAGAAATTAAAAATATATTAAAAATAAATAAATAATATATTTATGTTCTTATTATTTTATAAAATATAAAACCAAGATACCAAAAAAAATTAATTTAATAATAATATTATTATAATATGAGCATTAAAAAAGAATAATATATAATTATTATAATATCTAACATTATAATTAAAATTATTTAATAATATAATTATTATAATATTTTAAAATACTATTAATGAAAAATAGGAAACTAATTATAAAACAACATGAAATAAAATAAGAAATAAATAATTTTGGTAAGGAGATTGGGAATGACAATGAAACCCATTAATTTGGAGGGTTTTGGTGATTCTCAATTATTTGGGTATCATTCTCATTTCTTAATTCTCATACACATCAACCAAATGGTAAATTTTGGAATCATTTTATTCCCTCAATCTGAAATCCATCAACCAAATGGACCCTCGATATCTTATTATAAATATAAAATATTTATAGAATAAAAGAATAGCAGGGCAAATCTTCAAATTATATATATATATATATATATATATATATATATATATATATAGGGAGCGGATCAAATAAGAAAAAGTCTATGAGAAAAAAGAATGAATCATATCTATTAGATTTAAATAAATTAACGGTTGATATAAAATCAAACAGTAAGTGAAACACAATCAAGCAACAACTAAAACACAATCAAACA
>JAPKLW010005052.1:0-22869 GCA_026898455.1 Plectranthus barbatus
AGATAACAAAAGCTTTAAGGGCTGTGCGGTATGGTTACGTGCCATGCTAAACTGTCTCTTTTGGCCGGAGTTAAATTTGTGGTTAATTGCTTAGAAGCATCTTAGAATATAATGCAAGAATTGCATCCCTGTTCTTGAGAGATGGCTTGGTCTAAGGTTTTCACTAATTATTAATTTCTAGTGTCAAAAGCATCCTGACATGGTAGTGAAATTAAATGGATTGGGGCTTAAAACTCGCAGTTCTGGTTGAGGGTGACATCGTAAACGTCTACGAGTGTAGCTTGCGGTGGGAACTCTTGGGCAATTAGTGGAAAACATTTGTATTTAATTTATTAAAAGGTTTTCAATGCATTTGTTTTCGAAGATCAACATGTATGTTCTTATTTAAGATTCTTTATTGTTTCAGATATGTCTGTCTACTGTCGATCATATACTTGCTCTCAATCCTCTAACTGGTCCCAACTTCCATGAGTGGAGATATTGCATTGAGTATATCCTATTGACTAAACAACACATGTTTGTTCTCACTATGATGCCACTTGCCCCACGTTACCATAAAGTATCTAGACGTGAAAAGGAGTTCTATGACAGTTGGGTGGCTTCTGAGGATTTTACTTACAAGTTAATCTCAGATAACCTTTCTAGAGAACTTAAGATCAAGTACATGGGCTATTGTAGCTCTGTTACAATCTGGATGGACTTAATGGTCACGTATGGTGAAGTGGAACGAACTGTCAACTGTGATCTCGTTAGAGACCTTGTCTGTAAGAGAATGGTTGATGGGAGTTCGGTGACACTGCATGTGATGATCATGGATAACACCATGAAACGATTCACACGTGGAGGTGGATGTATCAGTGATCGGGCTAAGATCGATATAATCCCGAACTCCTTACCGATTTCATTCTATGACTTTAAGAAGGATGTAGCTAAGAGAAGTGAGTACTCTTTCAAGGAGTTGCTTACTGATCTCATAGCAGGACAGTCGTTCGTACCTTCATGGGAGTCTGAGTTATCAGATCTTGAGCACAGCTTGGGCACATTGAAAGATGTGGTTCATACTGTGTGCAAGAACATGATTGATCGCAGATCACGTGAAATGAGGTCAAATCAAATGAAGAGGGTTGGTGTCACTTCAAGTGAGAAGGCATGCAGAAGCAAGGGACAAGGTACGTCATTTGCATTTGTAACGGAAACATGTTTAGCATCGGTTTCTACTCATTTGTGGGTAGTGGATACTGGAGCTACTGATCATGTTTGTTACATTTTGCAGGGGTTCCTGTCGAGGAAGGTGCTGAAGAATGATGAGGTTACCATCTCGATGGGGAACGCAGCACAAGTGAGTGCAGCTACCCTTGGAGATTTCACCTTGTACTTTGACGATTCTGTTTTAACATTGAGAGATGTTTTGTTTGTGCCGGATTTTCGGCGGAATCTTATTTCAGTTTCCAAACTTTATGTTGATGGATATTCAGTTATTTTTTATAGTGGTGTTTCTATCATTGGTAATAACGGTGTTATCTGTCGTGGAATGCTGAATAATTCTCTCTATGTTGTTAACTGTAATCATAAGTCTTCCGCCAGTATTGTATGTAATTCATCCGTAATTGATAATCCTAGGAAGAAAAATTTACTTCTTCTGATGAGGATCTTACATATCTCTGGCACTTGAGACTGAGTCACATCAGCTTGAAGCAGATTCAGAGACTTGCAGATGACGGTACATTGGACATAGTCCGGGCTGTACCTTATCAAGTCTGCGAATCCTGCATCGAGGGCAAGATGTCAACTAGGCCTTTCAAGGCTAGTCAGTCTCGAGCAGAGGAAGTGTTGGAATTGATCCATTCTGACCTATGTGGACCGATGTCCACTCAGGCTCGTGGAGGGTACGAGTACTTCGTCACTTTCATTAACGATTACTCAAGGTACGGATACGTTTACCTGCTTCGCTACAAGTCTAAATGCTTTGAGAAATTCAAAGAGTTCAAGGCTGAGGTAGAAAAGAAGGTCGGGAAAACTATCAAGTCGCTGCGATCTGACCGCGGTGGCGAATACCTCGGTAACGAGTTCCTGCAATATTTGTCAGAAAATGGGATTACATCCCAGTGGACTGCACCGGGTACTCCCCAGCAAAACGGTGTTGCTGAAAGAAGAAATAGGACTCTTCTAGAGATGGTAAGGTCAATGATGAGTTATGCAAACTTACCAATTTCGTTTTGGGGCTACGCATTGGAGACAGCAGCATACGTACTTAATGTGGTGCCTTTTAAATCAGTTCCTAAGACGCCTTCTGAGCTCTTCCTTGGTTGCAAACCTAGTTTGTGCAAGTTTAGAGTATGGGGCTGTCCGGCACACGTACTGTCGAAGGAACCTGATAAGTTAGAAAGCAGGTCAAAAGTAATGTTGTTCATAGGGTATCCTAGGCAAACGAAAGGTGGTTACTTCCAAGGGGAGGGGAACGTGTAGATGTGGATGCACCTGTGAGAGGTACCGCACCACAGACACGTTCTTTAGTGCAAGGTGCAGGACCACAAGTCAATGCACCTACTACTGACACGGCACTGATGCCTCGTCGCAGTGGGAGAGTTATTTTCCAACCGGAAAGGTACATGTTCGTGGGTGAGTCTTCGAACTTGAGCCCAGAAGATGGACATGAGGACTCTGACCCATTGACTTACGAATAGGCAGTGCAGGACAAGGATGTTGCCAAATGGCGTGTCGCCATGGATTCTGAAATTGAATCCATAATTGCTATGGATGTATACCAGAAAACTGATTTGCCGGATGGCTTTAGGGCCATAGGGTGCAAATGGGTATACAAAAGAAAGAAAGGGGCGGATGGAAAGATCACGGCTTTCAAGGCCAGGCTGGTGGCAAAGGGTTATAGTCAGAAAGAGGGCATTGACTATGACGAAACCTTTTCACCCGTAGCCATGCTCAAATCCATCCGGATACTCCTTGCCATAGCTGCGCATATGGACCTCGAGATCTGGCAGATGGATGTCAAAACTGCTTTTCTAAACGGTTACCTTGAAGAAGGTAGGGACATCTATATGCAGCAACCCGAGGGTTACATAAGCAAGGGCGAAGAACATCTTGTCTGGAAGCTTAGGAAGTCCTTGTATGGACTTAAACAAGCTTCAAGGTCGTGGAACTTACGTTTCAACAATGTGATTAAATCCTATGGATTTTCACAATTGGAAAACGAAAGTTGTGTTTACCGACTTTGTGTCAGTGGGAGCATGGTCTTCCTTGCACTATACGTTGATGACATACTCCTATTTGGAAACAACGAGGGAGTGATGTCCGAAATCAAGGTTTGGTTATCCGAACAGTTCCAAATGAAGGATCTGGGAGAAGCTGGCTACATTCTTGGGATTAAGGTCTTACGAGATCGTAAGAGAAGAATGTTGAGCTTATCCCAGGCATCCTGTGGATACTGTGATAGCCCGGTTCAGCATGCAACTCGCCAAGAAAGGCTTACTACCTTTCAGACATGGCGTTCGTCTTTCTAGTGGGCAGTGTCCTCAGACACAGCGGGAGAAAGACGAGATGAGTCTTGTACCATATGCTTCGGCAGTGGGTAGTCTCATGTATGCGATGCTGTATACCAGGCCAGATATCTGTTATGCCGTTGGCATGGTAGCAAGATATCAGTCTAACCCTGGACAGGCGCACTAGACTGCTGTAAAGCATATCCTCAAGTATTTGAAGAGAACTAGGAATTTCTGCCTAGTTTATCAAAGTGAGGATCTGTGCCCTGTGGGTTATACAAACTCAGATTTCCAAGGGGACCAGGATGAGAATAAATCGACCTCAGGTTATGTGTTTACCCTGGGAGGTGGAGCTGTATCTTGGAGGAGCTCAAAGCAGAAATGCAATGCTGACTCCACCATGGAGGCGGAATCTGTCGCAGCCTCCGACGCCTCGAAAGAGGGGGTGTGGCTCCAGAACTACCTTTTAGAGTTGGGCGTGATCCTGAGTTTGCCGAGGAGCATCACAATTTATTGTGATAACTCTGGTGCGGTGGCAAACTCAAAGGAACCGCGGTCTCACAGGGCAAGCAAACACATAGAGAGAAAGTACCATATCATACGAGAAATCGTATCGACGGACGATGTGCTGATTAAGAAGATTGACACTGCTGACAATCTTGCTGATCCGTTTACAAAGAGCTTGCCGCAGAAAGTTTACGAAAGATATATTCGTGAGTTGGGTCTGAGGTGGATGCCGACCACTGATAGTGGTTAAAGACAGCAGACTAGATAGACGGACTGTATACTCTGTAATAGCTTAGTTATGCTTTGAGTATAAGTGGGACATTGATGGGTTTTGTATACTGAAATCATTTATTACAATGAGTATACAACGATTTATTTCTCCTATCTGTTAACAATCGTACATGTATGAACAATGGTATCCTCTTGTCTCACCGATAGGGACGATCATACGACGTGTTGTAGATCACAGAAGATAGTATGATCACTTGACCTAGTGAGACATAAACCTTGATCACAGCCGAGACAGCGTATGAGGATACGTCTGTCCGGATGGCTGCGGCATTGTCGGAATAAGTAGTCTGTCTTGGTTACTTGACATGCTGGTACGCAGAGGTGGCGTATTGATGGACCGCAGTGAGATATATTAGTCTGTCTGACATCAGCGAATAAAAGATCTCGTTATATTGATTGAGTCCAAACCCTAACGATGGTTCAGGGGTTTGCACGGGTTGACTGTTGCTTTGACTTGCCATGGTGGAGAGCCTGAGTAACGTGCTCGTATATCCGCGTCTTGGGTAACAGCAGTTCGTGTAGTACCGCCTGAGACTGAACTTAGGTAACCATATCCGAGTAATAGGATGGGGACATTCCCTGAGGAGCTCAATAAGATTCATTGTGCCAAAGTCCTGCAGGCTGATTAAGTCCAGGCACGAGTGATAAGGTTTGAGTGGTACTACTCAGGAATAATAAGATATTAATTAATTGTAGTTAGAGCTTGTCAGAGGCTCCGATTAATTAATGAATGTCCGGTAACCTTAAATATGGGGATTCTCAATTAATGCAACCCGTTCTCATAACATGGTAATAAATGGGTAGGTCAGTATTAATTCTGTGGTGAAAAAGAATTAATATTAATTAATTAATTGTGTCCTGGGTTGTGGACATGGGAATTAATTAATTTATAGGCCCACTTTATTATTTGCATTAGGTCCCTGGTCTGGCCCTGTTGGAATTGTATACATAAAAGCATTATGATTGGTATATTGGGAAACGTTATGTTTGATATACTAGTAATCATTAATGACTTGCAATAAACAACTCCTGTCTGAATTAACAATCATACGATGCGAACAAACACATCCAGTTATCTCGTCGATAGGGAGATCATACGGTGTGTAAGAGATCACAGAAGATCGTATAGATTGTTCGACCTAGCGAGATATAAACAGTTATCACAGCTGAGACAGTTTCTGGTTTGGCTGTCGGTTTAGGCTGCGGCACACAAGTCCATAAGCGGTTTATCTTGACTGCTTTGTGTGACCGGTACATCTCAATGTATTGATAGGATCAACAGTGAGATGAACCATTCTACTTGACATATGAATGAGTAAAGATCTCTGTAACTTCGTCGGATCTAAAGTCTATTGAAAGCTGAGGGGCACACATGGGTTGACTGTCACTTTGACTTGCTATGGTGGAGAGTCTTACATGTACTCGTATATCTGCATCTTGGGTGATGGCAGTTTGTGTGGGGTTTCCTCAGGCTGGATTTAGATAACCATATCCGTTTCAGGATGGTGACATTCCCTGGGAAGCTCACGAAGTTCGTTATGCTAAGTCCTGCAGGCTGAATCCTTGATTCAAGCATAAGCGATAAGGGTTGAGTGGTACTACTCAGGAATAATAAGAGATTAATTAATTACAGCTAATTGTCATACGCTGAATTAATTAATGAATGTCTGAAACCTTAAATATGGGGATTAACCAAGTCAATGCAACCCGTTCCTAATAACGTGGTAATAAAGGGGTAGGTCAGCATTAATTCTCTGGTGGCATGAATTAATGTTTATTAATTAATTATGTTCTGGGTTGAACATGGAATTAATTAATAGGAGGCCCACTTTATTATTTGCATTTGATCCCTGGTCTGGCCCAACACTGCTCAGAGCCTATTAGGGTTTATTAAACCCTAATAGCCCATTCTCAGATCTATATATAAATAGATGAATCTCTCACTTGCCCACATAAGAATAAGTTTTGATTTTCAAAATCAGAAACCCTAGAGATTGTGAGAGAGTGGGCGGCTGTAGATCCGGTAGCGTATCCTCACCAGATTTCTGGATCGAGCAAGGGAACAGATCAGAAGATCAGATCTGTAGGAACACCATCACTTTGATCGATTCCAGATTCAGATCTGCACCATCTTCATTGCCATCATCGATCTAGATCTGTAGATCAGTCCTTGGAGTTTCAGGTATTCCTTTAGATCTACGAATTAAATTAAATAGGAGCATGCATAGGGCATTCACTGTTTGTCATGACATTTATTTTGATATCCATAAATCGAATCCGGAGTTTTAAAAAATGGCGATTCATGTCGCCTATTGTAGACTCAGTTCCTACAGGCCCAACAAGTGTGCTTAATTGAGCCCAAAATGGCCCATTAGGGTTTCCAACCCTAGGTCTATAAATAGACAGCTCTCTCTCATAAGTCATAACACAGTTGAAAAACCCTAAACCTAAGAGAGAGAGGGGGCACCGTTTTTGAGAAGGGAAAGGAGGAGAATTTTCAAATTCTGGTCCTGCTCAAGCCACAGATCTACGGAGTCCTCACCAGTAGTAGATCTGAACAGCACCGGGACGCAGATCTGAAGACCTGATCTGGAGAACAGAACTTCTTCTTTCTCTATTTCTTTATTTCGAATTTGTTTTGAAATTAGATTGCTAATTTTTGTTTCTGCAGACAATTCGAATTGCGTGGTTGAATTGAAGTTTGGAATTCAAACGCAAAAGATCGGTACAGACACTACAGAGTTTCGGTAAATCTCTCGATCCACAATTCTTCGTATTAAATTCATAGGAGCATGCTAGGGTTTTGAGAAATTAATTATGGGCAATATCCATAGATCGATCCGGTTCAGTTTGGTTTTGGTGATTCGGTTCACGTAAAACCCTACAGGAGCATGGTAGGATTTTATTCAATTCATTATTGCATGCTGTCAAAAATCTTCAACTAAAAATGAAAAAGTGATTTAAAATAAATTTTGATTTATTTATTTAGGCCTCCATGATAAGCTCGTATTTTGTCTCACTTATCACATTGTTTTCTTATTTGTTTCTTGCATTTACTTGATTTTTTAGTTAATAATCAAGCATGAAATGTTTATAGGGGATATGATGCTCGTCATGGAAAGATTTTGCAGGTTTTAGGCCAAAATCAATGAAAATTCGTACCGAAAGCAGTTAATGTCCAAAGGAACAGTCATGAATTCAATTTTTATCTAATTTCTGTGTGCTGTTTTTGTTAAAAAAAATTAAAATGAATAAAAAATAAATAAATAATAAAAAAAATTTGGAGCTCTATTTTGATTAACACACAAGGTGTCGATCGACTTAGAGGCAGATCGACAGAGCACTTCGAGCCATCCTTGGATCGACAAGAAGGATCTGTGTCGATCGACAGGGCCCCTGTCAATCGACACAGAGTGCCAGCATCCACCAAATTCTGTCTTCTGCGTCCTGCAGCTCCGAGGGATAAAAAGTTGGTGTTTGAGACCAACAATCGAGGTACAGTTTCACTCCTAGTCTGATTTTCAAACTTATTCTCTCTGTCAATCGAATATGTTTGGGGGGAGGAGGACTTGGAGTTTCTTCCCTTTTACTTTATGCATTCAATGTGCTTAAATTTCTGCCTAGTTTAAATTTTTTTATTGCATTTGTTGAATAAAATTGTGATTTTGTGAGAACATTGCGTAGCTATGAGATAACCCTAAGAAGAATGCAATATTTGAATTGATTTATTTTAGTATGCATTGATTGTGACTGTGGTTGAGTATGTCTATGAATGTAGAAAACCGCATGATTACTTGTTTTGAAACTTACAAAGGCATGATGTTGATGATTATGTTGATGTTTACTATGGAAGAATTGTTGTCCCAAGTGTGAGATTTTGAGCTTTAATTTTGATTGTGAGTGTGTCTGCATTATTGAGTATCTCTAGAACTTGTTTTGTTTCTTTTTCAAGATTGCTAAGTGTGCACAGGTTTAGGAAATGATTTTAGGCCATCTTTGTTTAGCCTATTTATCCCATACACTGTCCTAATTAAATATTTATCCCTAGTCAGCCCTTTTGAGCCTATGAATTTTCTTTCTTTGTCTATGAGTTGGAAAAGGATAGGGGAATCAACTCTTGTCTATGAGAGTGGGTTGGGAGTTGTTTGAGGAAGAATAAGATATTATTAGAAGGGTGAAAACAATAGAAAGGTTGGGCTCTAAAAAAAATCAAAAATGAAAAAAAATATATGTATTTATGTGTTTGTCAGTCCTTATAAGCTCAAATGTATAATCAAAATTGTTTAGAGCATAAAAGGATATGTGTGAAAAAAAAAAGAAAAAAAGAAAAAAGAGAAATAAATGAAAGAGCCTTGGTTTGTATTGAATATTATAAGAGAAGGGAGGACATCAATAGATAATGGTTTGATTGATTGAGGATTACTTGATTGATTTTAGTCACTTGGCCAAATACTTCCCTACCTTTCACTAAAAAGCCTACATTACAACCTTGTATAAAGTCCGTTTTGATCTTGGACTTGTGTGCACATGTTTGCAGTAGAGATTTAGAATATTTGCAAGCTAATGGTAGAACTTGATTTGCATGACTTGTGTGATCTCATATTATCCTAAACACTTAAGTGAATGAGTTAAAACACTTCCTTTGTGAGTCTTCCATGGTTTACTGATTTTCTGATTCTACAAAGTGTTGATGTTTTATGGATTTACGAGTTTGATTGTGATGAATCTTGTGAGGCATTGCACTTCTCTTCTACTTGAACTATGGGTTCATTCTTTTGTTGATTGAGGACAATCAAGTGTTTAAATTTGGGGGGGTTGATAAGCTCATATTTTGCCTCACTTATCACATTGTTTTCTTATTTGTTTCTTGCATTTACTTGAGATAATCGATCATGAAATGTTTATAGGGGATATGATGCTTGTCATGGTAAGATTTTGCAGGTTTTAGGTCAAAATCAATGAAAACTCGTATCGAAAGCAGTTGATGTCCAAAGGAACAGTAACGAATTCTTCCACACGTGGAATTTGACCTAATGAAGTATGGAAATAGATAGATCTTTGAGTTCGGGATCACAAGTTATGGCTAAAACGAGAGACTGCACAGATAGAGTCGACGGAAGGAATCTCGGGCGACACAGAGGTTTCTGTCTTGATAGACAGGCAACCCGTCGATCGACAGGCGCGCTGGAAAGGCACATTTTTGCCCAATTTGGAGATTTTTCCTTCCCAAGCCATTACCTTTTGAAGATTTAATTTCTCCCCCTATAAAAAGGACTCATATAGCTCAAAAAGTAGCGCTTCTACACTTTAATTTAGTCTTTAATTTTCCTTTAATTACATCAATAAACCCTTTAATTTTCCAATACTCTTTATTTTTATTGTTGCATTTGGATTCAAGACATTCAAGTACTTCAAGGTTCTTATTTCTTTAATGATTCAAGTAAGTTTATTTACGTTTATTGCAATGTTTATTTCAATTATGTTAGGCTAGAACCCTTAACAGCTAATAGGGTTTTCTCCATCCTTTTTGGCATGTGTTAATTTGATTAATTCCAACCCTAATTAATTGGTTCAAATTCTATGTTTTTCACTCCAAAATCTATTTTCAATTGAAGGATCGAGAGATGAAAATTGGATTAGGTTTATAGTTATTAATTTGAGACTGAGAGGAGATAATTAATAATAGGAAAATAGAATTGGTTTCTGTCTCAAAAGGAAGAATCAATTGTACGGTTTTCAAATCTGTATCTTTATTGGGATTGACTAGTTTGTGTTATTGAGACCGAGAGGTAAAATTCACTTTCTAGTAATCTAGGTTTTAATTGCCCAAAAAAGGAATTAATTCCAAAATAACAGATTTCCTACCTTAATAATTATTTTGGTTTTGATTGATTGTTTATGCATGTTGGATTGGATTGGTTGATTTCCCTAGAATCTGTGTTTTTTATTATTGAATTTATTCCCAAGATTACTTTTCTATTTTGAAAAACAAAACCCTCTTCTAAAAATTGGTTCACTCAAACATAGAATTGATAAACTGTGTCCAGTACATGAGATGACTTCGTTGCACTATCCCTGTGGGTTCAACTAGCCTTCGGGTTATTATAAATTTATTTGTTGTTGTACGTTACAATTATCAAATTTGCGCCATTGCTGGGGATAGTCAGATTTTGTCTTGAAACTGGATTGTTTTGATATTTTCTGGATTGAGTTTTTAATTTATGTTCGTGTGTGTGTGTGCAGTTTTTGCTTCTGTTTCGATCGACAGAGCCTCTGTCGATTGACACAAAAGCAGCGTTCGTGTCGATCCACTGTCACCCTGTCGGTCGACACAGAGACTAATTCTCTGTTTCTTGTTTGCTTTTCAGGTGCATGAACACCAGAGCTCAGGGGAAGAATCTTGAAGCCTTCGATTCAGAAATTGAAGCTACATGTAGGAGAAACAAAAGCAATGGAAAGAACAAGGAGAGACAACCAGAGATGTAGCAACCACCAGAACCACAACTTCAACACATGACTCCCAAGGAGCAGAGACAATTTATGAATAAGGTCCATCAACTCAGGGATCAACTCCAAGCAGCACAAATCATTCAAGCAGAGCAAATTGCCACACAGGCAGCTATGGCCAATGAGAGGAACCCTGAAAGGCAGATTGTGGTGCCCCAAAGATCTATACTAGATCGTTTCCTTTCACAGCGAGAGGAGCCAGGATTCCAAGTTAGCATTGATGCCAACAACTTTAGGCCTGATTCAGATGGTCCAACAAAACCAGTACGCAGGGAAGGTCATTGAGGACCCGTACGGCCACCTCAGTCAATTCATTGAGGTGTGCGACAAAATCAAGCAAAACGGAGTGCCTCAATACACCATCCAGATGTTTTTGTTTTCTTTTTCTCTCAGGGATGAAGCCCGGTCTTAGTTTGCTGGATTGGACAAAATCAGAATTGCCACATGGGCACAACTCCTGGCAAAGTTCCTCACCAACTTCTTCCCGCCCAGTGTCATCATGAAGAGGAAGTCCGACATCACTCACTTCAGCCACAAGTACAATGAGACCCTCAATGAAGCTTGGAAGAGACACAAAGAGCTATTGAGGATGTGCCCCGGCCATGGGATTGATCTTGAGATGCAGGTATGCCATTTTTATGAAGGATTAACCCCTCACATAAAAGAATTGGTTGATGCTTCAGCTGGAGGACTTCTCATGAAGAAAAGTGGAGAAGAGCAGACATGGCCCTCAACAACCATCAATGGCCTACTGAAAGGCAGAAAGCAGTCAAAGCAGTGTCCACTACTCCGGAAATCGATGTGGTGGCTGAAGTGAAGAAGCTCAGAGAAGAGTTCAAATAGTTGGAGGCCGGTAGAATTTCGGTAGCAGCTATTTCAGATCCCAACATGGCCATTGTTCCCATTGAGGCCGAATACATCTACCAAGGAAGCAGTTCGAGCACCTCCAATACCGCTGAAGTTAACTATGCCAATGGAGGTTACCACAACAACAACTACCGAGCCAACAATCAAGGGCACAATTACAGTGCTAAGAACCATCCTGGTTTTTCTTATTCTAACCCTTATGCAACTGAGAATCCTCCACCAGGATTCAGTGTTGGAGCCGGGGGAGAGATTGTGGAGAAGAAGAGGTCCGTGCTGGAGGAGACACTCGAGAAGTTCATCAAAAGCTCCGACAACCGGTTTGGCAAGGTGGAAACTGAGGTGAAGAACATGTCCACTCACATGCAGCATATGACAAAGCACCTTCAGATGCTCGATACCCAAAACAGTCAGATTGCTACTACTTTGAGCTACCAACACAAGCCAGGCCAGCTCCCCAACACCACAGAATTCAATCCTGAGAAGGCCAAACAAGTCAATGCCATTTCCTTAAGGTTCGGTACGAGGAACAAGGGTCCTAGCATGTCCGAGGATGAGCAGTGTAGTCTTCTTTTGCAGAAATAGGTTCCATCTAAGAGGTCCGATCCGGGATGCTTCTATATTCCTATCGAGGTTGGGGGGAAGGAGTTCAGGAATGTCCTCTGCGATACATGAGTCACCGCCGCCACGCATTCGTCTGTCACAGCAGACGCCAGCGCACCAGCACAAACCACACCGTGCGCCACCCACACTCCCCGGTGGTGACCACTATTGGCCCTGGAGATGCGACTAAGCAACCGCCGCAGTTGTCCATGTTACTACACATCACGGCCCCGCCATGCTGCTGCAAGAAACCACTATCTTGCGCAATCGCGCATGGCCCTACTCTGTCGCCTTCCATAACCACGCCTGCACCCATCGTCATCATTGTTGTTGCACACGACACTACCGTACCGAACAGTTCGTGTGACCGTAACCTTTATCACATGCAAACCTAGCATGACTGTTGCTCGCAAAAATATCATAGAGCTGCAGTGGATGCAACCTCCGTTGCGCACCTCCTGGACGTGGCCACCTGCTCGCCGGTTTGTGTTTTTTGTTGAAAAACTTTTAGAGCAAAGGAAACAGGGCGCAAATCAATCACCAATAGGGTTTTTTCCCATCGCCGCCACCCATGTGATGCGCTGGTGCAACCGTCGGTCGGCGAGAACTCCGGGTACTATGCACTTTTGAATTGTGATGTTGATGTTTTTGTCCTTTGTTCTTTGTTGATTTGAATAAAAATAAAAAAAAATATATCTAAAATCAATAACATGATTTTTTACCTCTCAAATCTAACCACAAATTTTCTCATGGTGAAAAACAAATCCAAAATGAGATGGCCACGAGAACAAAAATATCCATGAAAATTCAAATCCATCCACATTAAATAAAAAACATACAAGACATACATATTTATTCAATCATAATTTATTTAAGACAAAGCTTCAAAATCAAAACCTGGCTCGAATATACATTTTAGGATCCGAGTCTATAACAGACAACAAGAATTGTCTATTATTATTTCAGCCATTTGGATCATTCTTAGGGTATCAAAACAATTCATATTGAATGAAACAGGCAAACACTATGCATGTTCCTAATATTTAATTGCAGAGGATGGATTTACGGAATACCTGAACTCCAAGTTTTGATTTTCATATCTGAATGGCGGTCTAGATGAAATAAAGATGTGGGATCCAATTAACCCGATTATGATAAAATAGGACGGATCTTCTAATCCGTATCCCTTGCTCCTTGGAGATTTGGTGAGGATATGATATCGAGTTCCACCAAAGCATCATGAAAAATCAATTAAGTCTTTTTTTATTAGTGTAACCACCACCAATCTCTCGATTTTGTACTCTCGTACTTAATATTGTGTTGTGTTATAGAGTTGTGTGTTTGATCTGCAGAAAGAATGGTTTTATATAATGTTAGGGTTTGCAAACTCTAGCCCTAATGGCTCAAGCAGTTTGTGGGCCAGACCATTGACCAAATGGAAATAATAAAAGTAACCGTCTTTCGTACCCTTAGGATATCATATAAACAACCGTACTTACGTTCTAGGTGGCAACAAATCGACTTCCTTATCCGACACATATGTTGGGCAACCCCAAACCATAATATAGATTTAAACAAGGCTTTTCCCCAGTTCATAATTCTATTGGAGTCTTTATAATTGATTTAGAAGGTACTAAGTTCAGAAGGTACACCACTGTTTCCAAGGCATAACCCTAAAACAATGTAGGAAAAGTGGCATAACTCATCTTCGATCTCACCATCTCCAAAAGAATTATGTTTCTTCTCTCTTCTACGCCAACATGTTGTGGAATATCGAGCGTAGACTGGTGAGATGTAATCTCATTATCCAATAAGTATTTTCTAAATTCAGCACTGATGTATTCGAAACTACAATCAAATCGTAGTGACTTGATACTTTTACCTTTTCGATTCACCACTCATTTTCTAAATTCTTCGAACTTGTCAAATCTTTCAAACATGTGGCGTATCAAGTAAATGTATCCAAACCTTAGGTAATCATTCATAAAAGTTACGAAATACTTAAGATCTCATCTTGCTTGAATAAACATAGGCCCACACAAATCAGATTGACTCATTTTCAACAAATCATTGGCTTCAAACCCTTAGCCTTAAAAAGGCCTTCATGTCATGTTACCCTCCAATCAGGATTCGTAGTCTGAGGATGGTTCAACTTGGATAGATTTCAGTGATCCACTCTTTATCAGTCTTTGGATCCTAGTTAGATTAACATGACCCGGTCTTAAATGCCAAACATATATTTGATTCAATATAGAAGAAACTATTCTTTTAAACGATGAATATGCATGCATTTCTGTTGTAGAACGATATATATACACAAGTAATAGTATATAAGGAGTTTTCCCACATGCCAGTGAGTTATTTCTCATAATAACATCATTGTTATGAAAAATAACGGAAAATCAATCCAAAAACAATTTCGAAACTGAAATATAATTCTTTCGAAAACTAGGCATTTAAAACGTCCTTTAATGTTACATCACAATCCAAAAAAGACTAAGTGCATATCTCCCACTGCAACAACCACCACTCTAACAGCATTTACCAAGCTTGTGGTAATCTCGCCTTCATTAATTCTATTGTCTGCATAAAACAATGCAGAGAAAAACAAACATGATCAAGGACACCAATATCTACTATCCAAGAGATAGTAGAACAAGCTGCAAGACATGTCTCAGCAACTAAAGAAGAAGACATACCCGAGTTACCCATTTTTAAGAGGGGACAATTATATCTTGTGATGCACAGACCGGTTGTGTTTTTAGAACTGTCCCTTTAGTTTCATGACACTACCGTAAAGTATCATACTACTGGAAAGTATTACTTATTTGCTCCCACTACTCCCATTGTTCTTTTTCTTTTGTGGTTTTTTCTTCTTACCGTCATTACACAAAGAAGATGATGCTTCAAAAGAAACCAGAGCCAACGATCTCTTACCCATGAGATCCTCCATTGTAATCAAGCCAGTAAGAAATTCAGCAACAAAGTACTATTTCTTACCTATGATTACTTTCAAGCGGAAAGGTTCAAGAGATCTCGAGTTGGGGTGCTGAGTAGAAACATGTACTCCTTAACAACCAGTACTATGTCAAGATTTATTACCAGTACAAACAATTCGGACCCATGAGCATGTTATGATAGAGAACAATCATAAGTAGATTAAACGACATGATGATAACTGAAACTAATTAAATGCAAACACGTAAGCATTTAAATCACATAAATTGAAGCATAAAACATGGAAACCTTCAAAACCATTGTTTATGCAACCTCTAAGAGCCCAAAAAATATATGTCCAAGCCACAGTGGGTGGACATCTTGTAGGGTTTGAGTCTACGATCAACAACATGAGTTGTTATTCAATTCGCAGGATCGTTCTTAGGATATCAAAATAAATGCAATTAAATAAACCATGCAAAGCCTATGCATGCTCCTACAAAATTAATTGTTCAAGATGGATTAGAGTTTATACCTTTTTCACCGTTTGATCTACAGGACAGATCGGAGTATGATAACGGTGAAAAACGTTCAAATCTGAAGCGGAATATGAACAAAACGATGGCTTCCTTCTTGTTCCTACAGATCTGATCTTCTGATCTGTATCCCTTGCTCCTTGGAAATCTGGTGAGGATTATTCTACCAAGTTAATTCAGCCGGAGGATTCGATCAGAGAAAATCCCTCCTTCCTGAACAGCCCTAGCCGCCGCCCTCTCTCTCTGTATACTGAGAATGTGTATTGCATCTTACTGATCTAGGGTTTGGCTATTTATAGTGTTAGGGTTTAATGAAACCCTAACCCTAATGGGCTTGAGCAGTGTGTGGGCCAGACCAGGGATCAGATGCAAATAATAAAGTGGGCCCTCTTTTATTAATTAATTCTCTTATGTCCAACCCAGAACATTAATTAATTAATAAAGTATTGTTTTAACCTTCACCACGGTAACAATACTGACTCGCCCCTTTATTACCACGTTATTAGGAACGGGTTGCACCAAACTAACTTGATCCACATATTTAAGGTTTCAGACATTCATTAATTAATTTGGTTTATATGACAATCAACCACAATTAATTAATATCTTATTTTCCTGAATAATACCACTCAACCTTTATCTCTTATGCTTGAATAAATCATTCAGCCTGCAGGACTTAGCATAAAGAACCTTGTGAGCTCATCAGGGAATGTCACCATCCTGGAACGGATATGTTACCATACATCCAGACTAAGCAGACCCCACACAAATCAACAACACCCAAGATGCAGATATGAGAGTACATGTAAGACTCGCCATCCTAGCAAATCAAAGTGCAGTCAACTCATGTGTGCCCCTTATCCTTCAGTAGAGTTTAAGATCATAGAAAGTATGTTGGGATCTGGCTCGTTCATATGTCAATAAGAACGGCGCATCCCACTGTTGATCCCATCAATACATAAGAATGTACCGACACATCAAGTGGCCAGGATAAGCCCACTTATGAACCGATGTGCCGCAGCTTAAACCGACAGCCTATCCAGGGACCATCTCAGCTGTGATACTCTTTATATCTCGCTAGGTCAAGCGAACCATATGATCCTCTGTGATCTACAACACACCATATGGTCATCCCTATCTACGAGATAAAAGGATATTATAGTTCGTCGTATGTTCACATTATCAGATAGCGAGATTTGTTTAATGTATCAACATAATGAAAGCCAGTATACAAACGCTTGATCAATTATGCTTTTCAGTATACATATCCCAACAATCTCCCACTTATACTCAAAGCATAATACCATTGCTATTACAGAGTATCAAGTGTGTCTAAACAATCTAGCTATTACAAAAGGAACAGAAATAGCTTATCCTCAGACCTTGAGCCCAAGAGCACGAACGTGTTCCTCATAGATCTTCTGAGGTAATCCTTTTGTGAAGGGATCAGCTAGATTCTCCTTCGTATCAATCTTTTGAACTAGCACATCGCCTCTCGCCACAATCTCTCGTATGATGTGGTACTTTCTCTCAATGTGTTTTGAAGCCTTGTGAGTTCTGGGTTCCCTTGAGTTTGCCACTGCACCAGCATTATCACAGTACACTGTGATTGCTTTAGGCAAACTCGGAATGATATCCAACTCGAGGAGGAAGTTACGAAACCATACAGCTTCCTTTGCTGCCTCTGAAGCTGCTACATATTCAGCTTCCATGGTGGAGTCTGCGATGCATTTCTGCTTCGCACTCCTCCAAGACACAGCTCCTCCTCCCAAGGTAAACACATATCCAGAGGTCGATCTCTTCTCATCTTGATCCGCCTGGAAATCCGAATCCGTGTACCCAACAGGACACAAGTTCTCACTCTGATAAATAAGACAAAAGTCTCGAGTTCTCTTCAGATATTTGAGAATGTGTTTCACCGCATACCAATGCGCCTGTCCGGGATTGGACTGATATCTTGCCGCTATGCCTACAGCGTAGCAGATATCTGGCCTCGTGCAAAGCATAGCATACATGAGACTTCCCACTGCCGAAGCATATGGTACTTTAGACAAATCATTCTTTTCTCTCTCTGTCACAGGACACTGTGACCTTGAAAGACGTATTCCATGACGATAAGGTAAAAGACCTTTCTTGGAATCTTCCATGCTAAAACGAGCCAACACAGTATCAATGTAAGCACCCTGGGATAAGCTCAACATCCTTTTCCTACGATTACGTAGGACTTTGATCCCAAGGATGTAACCAGCATTACCCAGATCTTTCATCTGTAACTGCTCGGATAACCAACCTTTTATGCCAGATAACACCTCCACATTGTCTCCAAATAGGAGAATGTCATCTACATAAAGTGCAAGAAAAACCACACTTCCACTGACACATAAACGGTACACACAACTTTCGTTTTCGCATTGTGCAAATCCATAGGATTTGATCACATCATCGAAACGCTTGTTCCATGACCTTGAAGCTTGCTTAAGTCCATATAAGGACTTCTTGAGCTTCCAGACAAGATGCTCTTGATCAGTCTGCACATACCCCTCTGGTTGTTGCATATAGATGTCACGACCTTCCTCAAGGTACCCGTTCAAGAACGCGGTTTTGACATCCATTTGCCAGATCTCAAGATCCATATGTGCTGCTATGGATAGAAGTGTCCGAATGGATTTTAACATAGCAACTGGTGAGAAGGTTTCATCATAGTCAATGCCTTCCTTTTGACTATAACCTTTTGCAACCAGTCTGGCCTTAAATGCCGTTATGTCACTACTCGAATCCTTCTTTCTCTTGTATACCCACTTGCTGCCTATGGCTCGAAAGCCATCTGGCAGCAAGGATTTCTGGTATACATCCATAGCTGTAATTGATTCTATTTCAGAGTCCATGGCCTTTCGCCACTGATCAGCATCCTTGTCATTCATGGCTTCGTCGTATGTCCATGGGTCAGTATCATTCAGTCCGTTTTCAGGGATCAAGTCCGAAGACTCTCCCACGAACATATACCGGTCAGGTTGTCGAGGCAACCTCCCACTACGACGAGGGCCCTTTAATGTGTCTGTGTTTGGTGCATTCACTTGTGATTCACCAACTTGCACAGGCGGCCGTGCAGCTGGTTCCATACCCATTCCAGGTATGCTCAGACTGCCACGGGGTTCTCCTGATGGATTTGAATTGTTCTCTTCAATTTCTTGAAGTACAATTTCGCTCTTGGTCTTGTGGTTTCTTATGAATTCATCGTCCAGAAATCTTGCGTTGGTACTCACAATGACTTTCTGATCTTCTGGATCATAAAAGAAACCACCCTTTGTTTGCTTAGGATAGCCTACAAACAACATCAATTTAGACCTTCCTTCCAACTTATCAGCTTCCTTATTCAGCACATATGCTGGACAACCCCACACCTTGACTCTGGACAAAGTGGGTTTTCGTCCATACCAGAGTTCAAGCGGAGTTTTAGGAACTGATTTAGAAGGAACTAAATTGAGTAAGTACGCCGCTGTTTCTAGAGCATATCCCCAAAAGGAAATAGGTAAACTGGCATAGCTCATCATAGATCTAACCATTTCTAACAGAGTTCTATTCCTTCTCTCCGCCACACCATTCTGTTGAGGGGTGCCAGGTGCGGTCCACTGGGAACTAATCCCTTGATCTGCCAGATACTGTAAAAACTCATTACTGAGATACTCCCCACCACGATCTGAACGTAGTGTTTTTATGGATTTGTTCAACTTCTTCTCAGCCTCTGCCTTGAACTCCATGAATTTCTCAAGGCATTCAGACTTTTGGTGAAGAAGATAAACGCATCCATATCTGGAGTAGTCATCTGTAAAGGTGACGAATTATCTATGCCCTCCACGGGCCTGTGTTGACATAGGTCCACACAGATTAGAGTGGATGAGGTCCAACAAATCATTTGCTCGAGACTTTGTTGCCTTAAAAGGCCTGGTCGTCATCTTCCCCTCTATACAAGATTCACAAACTCTATGTGGAACTACCTGGATTGGATCCATAATTCCACTATCAACGAGTTTCTTGATTCTCTTAAGATTGATGTGACCCAGTCTCAAGTGCCAAAGATATGTTATATCCTCACTTGAAGAAAACTTTCTCTTCTGTTGATTAGATAAATTATATGCCTCTTTCACTGTTTGTTTGTTTGAACTTGTAACAACATAAAGAGAATCTTTCAGTGACCCATGACAGACAACAACGTTATTTCTCATGATAGAAACATCTCTACCAAAAATAACAGAAAATCCATCATCAAAGAGTTTGGAAACTGAAATCAAGTTTCGCCGAAAAGACGGCACAAACAAAACATCTCTTAGTGTTAAAACATTGTTCCCAAAACACAAAGTAACATCTCCAATTGCTGCAGCAGAGACTCTAGCAGCATTTCCCATGGAGATGGTAATCTCGCCATCTTCAAGCCTCCTAGTCAGCTCAAACCCCTGCATGGAGTAACAAACATGATCAGTAGCTCCAGTATCCACTATCCACGAATGAATAGAAACCGTAGCTAAACATGTTTCAATGACTAGCGCAGAAGATAACGTACCTTGTCCCTTGGTGACAGACACCGGACAAGTTACTTCACAGTGACCCTTCCTCTTGCATGCAGAACAGACCCTCCTTTTGTAAACCTTGCCTGCAAATCTTTCCTTACTATCTCCACCCACTGACGCTTCTGTGCTCACATCTTCTACACTAGGAAGTGGGAAATGATGCTCAAGCACAACAGTCATCATAGAATCATTGATCGTCTTGGCAGATTCCAAGAAAACGATCAAATCCTCCAAAGTAAAGATCATGTCTTCAACTAAGGGAGTGAAGTCATGGAAAGATTCCGGAAGAGAGCCATAAACGACATCGATGAATAGTCGATCAGTCATACAACCACCACTCAAGATATAAAATCCCTTGAGATAGTCCATGTACAACACATGCTCCCTTACATTTCCACCCGGTGCCAGCTTGCAGCTCACAAGTCTCCTTATGAACTCAGCTCTTGCAGTCCGTCCCATTCTACCATAAGTCCTGATGAGATCTTTCCAAACATCAACTGCATCAGTACTATACTGATACTTCAGTTGGAGCTCCTCACTCATGGATGTCATGAACATAGATAACAGATGATCATTGCTCACCACCCATCTCTCACAGGCACTCCCAGAGTAGCCTGAGGACTGGTCTAGTGGTACCGCCGGGCGAGGCGTAAGTAACACAAATAGGGTCTGCGTAGAGACCATGCACTGCTCCATGAGCCATTTCCATTCAAGGAAATTAGAACCCATCAAGGGATTTTGTTCCAAGATACGAAGAATAATAATAGACATATCTGAAAATGAATAACGAAATAAATTAAGAACATACAACAGAACAATTGAAACAAATAATGCATAGAACCTTTAGATAAAACAATGCAGTTTGTTTCCTCCAATTACCCAAGCTAATTCGTCGCAAGCTACTAAGTAGACGTTTACGACAAACGCTCAACCAGACCATAAAGATCCTTTAATTTCTCTCCATGCCAGGTATCCGCTAGCAAAAGAAATTAATATTGGAGATACTAAGACCATGTTCACCTATCCGGAGCAGGGACATCACAAATGAGTTATACTCCAGGCAACATCTAAGCCAAAATAACCACAATCCTAACTCCAGATGTTAAAGGCGATTTGGCATACGTACTCGACCCATACCGCATGCCCTTTACATCCTTCGTTATCTCATTTAGATTGATCTTAGAGACTTGTGGAAGTTGTCTCAATGCAAGCTACTAAGTAGACGTTTGCTCAGAGGCTCCCACTTCTCATCTCAAACTAAATGTTTTATTTAGAAACCTCATCGCATTAGAACTGGTAAGTTATTTCTAACGCAAGCTACTAAGTAGACGTTTACGCTTCGAAACAGCTTACTTCCAATGAGAGGTTGTATTTGTGGAGGTCTAATGATTTTAGTTAGAAAAGAACCAAAATCCAGCTTAGTATTTTTAATTCTAAAGGTTTCATGCGCACACATTATTTTATGTTGCCATAAATTATGTCACCAAAATTCTATCATAAATTAATATGATTCTTGGAATTTGCAGTCATAATTTAAAACATAAAATAAATCACATAAGACATGCTCAAAATTTAAAATTATTGCAACATGCTTATTCAGTAAATAATTAAAGCAGATAGGCATGCTTTCCTATTATTTACTAGTGCGCAAACAATAAATCACATCATACGAGAAAACAAGTAAATAAACAAATAAATATTTCTCGTGGCCCCCTGATGCGATTACAAATTAAAACCTATCTATTACAAGGCTTTTAAAAATACAGATCTTCAGAATTGGGCTCCCACTGAAAAACTGCGAAACTGGAAAGCATATCGGGCCTAGGATTAGGGTTTGCATGAAACCCTAATTAGGGTTTCCAAAAAAAAAAAAACCCTAACCCTAGCCGCCGCTTCATGCCACGATCAGCCACCATCCCGGCCCGAGCCACGTCGCCGTCGACGTCCGGAGCACAGCCGCGCCGGAATAGGATCGCGCAGGGCCCCTGCCGCCGCGGGGACGGCCGCGCAGGGCCTGCCTGCGCCGGGGACGCCCGCGCTGGGCCTGCCCTCGCCGGAGCAGCCCGCGCAGGGCTTGTCTGCGCCGGGGACGCACGCGCTGGGCCTGCCCTCGCCGGAGCAGCCCTCGCCGAGTCTCCCTGCGCCGGGGACGGGTCGCGCAGGCCGTTGGCCGCGCCAGGGCTCGCCGTGAGCGGCTGCAGCCGCTGGGGTGCGGCCCAGCCGCGCCTGCACGCGGAACCCTAGGGTTCCGTGCGTGTGCCGCCGCCCCCAGCCCTCGCCGCCGCTGCCAGAGCCTGCCGCCGCCGTGCCATCGTCTAGGGTTAAACCCTAGGCGACGTGCCTCCGTTCTTCGTTCTTCGTGTTCTTCTTTCTTCGCCTTCTTCTTTTCTCTTTTTACAGATTTGAATAAAAAATACAAAAATAGATCTATACAATCTATTACATTGAATTTTCCCTATCAAATCTAACCACGGATTTTCTCGTGGTGAAAAACAAAACCAAAAGAAAAACGAGAAGGCCACGAGAACAAAAAAAAACATTCATACATTCAAATCCATCCATGAA
>JAPKLW010005053.1:0-10078 GCA_026898455.1 Plectranthus barbatus
ATCCTCCCTTAAAGTCATACTTTGTCAGTTTATTCCTCAGACGAATCTTCTTTATGTCTCTAAGACTCTGGGAGAGTGAATCTTGAATTCTGCTGGTAACATCCGACTGGTAGAACATACTGGTGATCTTGTGCTGGCAGTCTCTGCTGGTGACATTGCGCTGGCACAATCTAAGTCTGCCAATTTGTCTGATGTTAACTCTTGGAATCTCCCATGACTGGTGGCTTCACCGCTGGTGAACAGTGTCAGTGAGAACACCTATTCTGCTGGTAGGATTTATCAGCCGCCTGCTGGTGCAATCCTTCCCAACTGGTGAACAGTAACCAGTCTATAGCTCTACTCATGCTGGTGAACAGTGTCAGCATGAGTCTTGTCAGTCGCTTGCTGGTGATACTTTTCTCAACTGGTAAGTACATCTCATGCTGGTGAACAGTAGCCAGCATGAGTCTTGATCAGCTGCGACTTACAACTCAAAAGACCTAAACAGGACTTTACATTTGAGATCTAGAGCTATCTAGAGACAACTGACGCTGGTAGGACTTAGGATTTGATCCACCAAAACACCAAACTAGAATCTAAACAAGTAGCTACTGGGGAGAGGAAACTTAGCCAAATTTCCCAACAAGGAGGAAAGAAGGAGCCACCAGTGCTGGAGCTCAAGCCACTGCCAGACCATCTGAGGTACGCCTACTTGGGCGAAAACAACACATATCCGGTAATCGTTTCTGCTACTTTATCTATTTGTCAAATGGATAGATTACTGAGGGTATTGAGAGACCACCAATCTGCTATTGGGTGGTCGTTGTCTGACATCAAGGGTATTAGCCCTTCTATTTGTATGCACAGGATCTTACTTGAAGATGGATAAAAGCCCAAGGTGCAACCGCAACGAAGGCTTAATCCAATCATGCAGGAAGTGGTGCGAAAGGAGGTGATGAAGCTCCTAGATGCTGGGATGATTTACGCCATCTCAGACAGTGAATGGGTAAGCCCTACCCAAGTGGTGGCGAAGAAGGGGGGGACGACAGTCATTAAAGACGAGAGCGGCCAGGAGATCGCTCACCGACCTGTTACAGGCTGGAGGATGTGCATAGACTACAGAGCACTGAACAGTGCTACACGTAAGGATCACTTTCCTCTCCCTTTTATTGATCAGATGTTGGATAGGCTAGCTGGTTATGATTTTTACTGCTTTCTTGATGGTTATTCTGGATATAACCAAATAGTAATAGCTCCTGAGGATCAGCATAAGTCTGCTTTTACTTGCCCTTATGGGATTTTTGCTTATAGGCGTATGTCTTTTGGATTGTGTAACGCTCCTGCTACTTTTCAAAGATGCATGATGTCTATTTTTAGCGGGCTGGTAGAGAATATTATGGAAGTTTTCATGGATGATTTTTCTGTGTTTGGTCATTCATTTGATGATTGTTTGGAAAACCTGACTACTGTTCTGCAGCGATGCCAAGATACTAACCTTGTGTTGAATTGGGAGAAATGTCATTTTATGGTTAGGGAAGGAATAGTTCTTGGCCACAAAGTTTCTGCTGCAGGTTTAGAGGTAGATCGAGCAAAGATCGTGGCAATCTCAAAGTTGCCACCACCCACGAACGAGAAATCTGTTCGAAGTTTCTTGGGGCATGCAGGATTTTACCGGAGGTTTATCAGGGAGTTTTCTAAGATTTCTAAACCTCTTAGTTCTTTGCTTATGAAGGATGCGAAATTCGTTTTTGATGATAATTGTTTGCAGGCTTTTGAGAAGCTGAAGTTGGCCTTGACCACCGCTCCGGTTCTCATTTCTCCAGATTGGTCAGAGCCTTTTGTTCTGATGTGCGATGCCAGCGACACAGCTGTGGGAGCCGCGTTGGGGCAGACAAGAAATAAGATTTTCCGAGTTATACACTACGCCAGCAAGACTCTGGATGAGGCTCAGGTGAACTACACCACTACGGAGAAAGAGTTGTTGGCGGTGGTATTCGCCTTCGACAAGTTCCGGGCGTATCTGATTGGGGCAAAGACAGTTGTATACACGGATCATGCTGCGATCCGATATCTTTTTGCGAAGAAGGAAGCGAAGCCGAGACTGATCCGGTGGATCCTGTTACTGCAGGAGTTTGATATGGAGATCAAGGATCGAAAGGGGTGCGAAAATGTGGTAGCGGACCACTTGTCAAGGCTAGAGAACCCAGTGGAAGGGGATGACCAGAGGATCCGAATTACTGAAGTCTTTCCGGATGAGCAGCTGTTTGCTGTGGAAGAGACGGATCCATGGTACATGGATCTAGTGAATTATCTGGTTGCAGGTGTTTTACCACCTGATCTTTCCTCACATCAGAAGAGGAAGTTTCTGCACGAGTGCAAGTTCTACTATTGGGACGAGCCTTTCCTCTACCGCTGTTGTGCTGATATGGTGATTAGGCGGTGCATCGAGTCAAATGAGCGAGAGAAGATTATGGGGGACTGCCACTTGTCCCCATATGGAGGCCACTGTGCGGCAAATAGGACAGCCATGAAGATCCTCACTAGTGGATTTTATTGGCCTACTATCTACCGCGATTGTCAAAAATTTGTGGCCAGCTGTGATAGATGCCAGAGGATGGGGAACATCTCGAAGAGAGATGAGATGCCACAGAAGTACATGCTGGAGATCGAGCCCTTCGACGTTTGGGGCATTGACTTTATGGGACCATTCCCTAAGTCTCATGGATACCAATTCATCCTGCTAGCAGTGGATTATGTAACCCGGTGGGTTGAGGTTATCCCCACTGCGACGAGTGACTCTAAGGTGGTACTCAAGTTCTTACAGAAGAACATCTTGACTCGTTTTGGAGCGCCGCGAGCACTGCTGAGCGATGGCGGATCCCACTTTAAGAATAGATGGCTGGGGAGTCTCCTGTCAAAATATGGAGTGCATCATAAAATCACTTCTCCATATCATCCCCAAGCCAATGGTCAAGCTGAGCTAGCTAACAGAGAAATCAAGCAAATCCTGGAGAAGTCTGTAGTATCCAGGAAGGATTGGGCACTGCGCTTGGACGATGCCTTGTGGGCATATAGAACTGCATTCAAGACCCCAATTGGTATGTCACCATATCAGTTGGTGTTTGGAAAATCCTGTCATCTGCCAGTAGAGTTGGAGCACAAAGCTTTCTGGGCTGTGAAGAAGATTAACTGGGATCTGAAGGCTGCGTCTGAGCAGCGATGCATCCAGCTGACAGAGTTGGAAGAATTCCGGAACGAAGCTTATGAGAGTTCGAGGTTGTACAAGGAGCGTGCCAAGAAATTTCACGATCGACGCATCCGCCCCCGTGAATTTACACCGGGGGATCAGGTACTCCTCTTTAATTCTCGATTGCGTTTATTCCCTGGGAAACTGAAGTCTAGATGGTCTGGTCCTTATGTTGTTGACAAGATTAATTCAAATGGTACACTAGACTTAATAGGAACTGATGGCACACACTTCACGGTGAATGGTCATAGGGTGAAGCTTTACATCCAATCTGAGACTGTTTCTGTTGTGGTTGAACTTTATTTATCTGAACCATAGTTCGTACTGCTGTGTCTAGCTATAGACGTAAAATAAAGCGCTTATTGGGAGGCAACCCAATCCATTATTGGTTTATTTAAGTTTCTCTATTATTTTGTGCGTCCGTTTTTAATGTACGTTGAGTATTTTCATCATTTTCCACAGTTACGTTCATGTTTGGGTGTTGAGTTCAATGGATGCAGGAAACAGAGTCGAAAACAGAGGGAGTCGCGCGATTTCGTGACGAAATCGGCGACCCAAAATGCATGGACGGCGATCGCCGATCGCGCACCTGGGTCGCCGATTACCCCGTCAAACGCCGGACAGGTACGTGACACAACCGGCGATCCGAAATCATAACCGGCGATCGCCGGTTATGCTGGTTGGGTCGCCGGGTGTGTAATTTTAGCTAATTTGGTACGGTGCATAACCGGCGACCTATCTGCACATCCGGCGATCGCCGATCGCGCACTTGGGTCGCCGGGTATGCATTAAAAGGGGGTTGCTGCGCGATTTTTCACTCTATTCACCAAAATTTCACCCAACTCTCAAAATTTTCGAAAGTTCCTCTCAAAAATTCTCTTCTATCTTGCATTGTCTCACGAATTCCTTTTAAACATCACTCTCCCACGGCATTTGGAGGCTTCCTATCCGAGTGGTTTGCCCCAATTCGTCCAAAAACACCATAATCCCCAAATTGGCTAGGGTTCTTAATTTTCGTCATATTTTCGTCAAATTCCAGGTACTTCTTCTTCATACTCACGTTTAAATCTCGCATTATGGTTATTGTGTCTCCATACTCGAGTTTAATTGCTTGCATTGCACGTTTGTGATTTTAATTGCTTAATTTAGGTTTATCGTTTTCATATTTAGTTGTTATTTCCTTTACCTCTATGTTCACTTGTTTGCATTAGTACATTGTGATTATGTTGCATTTACTTGAATAATTTGGGGACTTATTATGGATATTGTTATGCCAAACGTTGGGATTGAGTATGTTAGAGTGACGATGAGTTGAGTTTATCTAAGTTTGGTTAAAAGTTTTAATTAACTGTGGAATTATGGTCTTCGTATTGTTAGTTTATTTCGTATAGTTATGTTGGTATCAATTTGCGTGCATTTATTGCTTTCCTGCTTCACGGTGGATAATATGCATGTTTGTTCTTCATTTGTAGGACTATGGCACCTCGCCGTCGTACTAACCCTGACTCCTATGGGATCACCGGGATCCGAGATGTGGGCATGATCAACACTTTCAAAGTTCTGGCCGAAAGAGGGGTCGAAGGCACCTGCTACCCTGACACTGATGCAATGAAGGCAATGGGGCTCTATGATAACGTGAAGGAGCTGTTTTCTAACATTGGTTGGGCACCCCTACTGGAGCTCGATGCCCCGACATTCACAAGGTTCACCCTGGAGATCTTGTCTACTCTGGAGATCACCACGAAAGGGAGAACTGAGCCCACCGGCGCCACCTTCCGGGCCGGAAATCAAGATATGACTATTTCAACAAAGGAAATCAACAGGGCGTTCGGAGTGGTTAACCTGGGGAGGTACAACAAACCAAGGGGCTACGACAGCAAGACCTTCTGGCCCCATATCTGCGCCGAAGGAAGCCCAAGTTGGTCATCGGGAGACTGCAAGGCTTCTATGATCCGGAACCCAGTTTTCCGGATGGTCCGAGCCATCCTGGCCCATACCCTCTTCGCCAGAAAGGAGAACAGCTCCCTCAGAGACGCGGAGCTCATGGTCCTATACTGCATGTTGAACAGCGAGTACCTCAACTTTGCCCAATTATTTCTGATGCAGTCCAACAGGATCTCGGGGGCCCAAAAAGGGACCATCTGCATTGGCGGTTTGTGGACCACCTTGCTATACTCGTTAGGGGTCGATGTGTCCGAGGAGCGGGCTGAACCACTGACAAAGCTCACACTGGAGAAATTGGTGCATCTTCGGTTCATCGATTCGGTGCACCCACCCTACCACTTCGTTCAGCGCAGCCGTCCTTACTTCCCGCTGCCGAACCCCGAGCTCACTAATGTAGGGCTTCGGCAGTATCGAAGCAACTGGAAGCTAGACACTCTAGCTCAAGTGGAGGCGATCCAAGCTGACGAGGAAGCCCGCCGGCAGAACCCAAACCCTGCGTTTGAGGAGACTCATGAGGAGGCGCCCGAGGATACACATGAGGAACAGCCCCTCTACCTGGAGATAGGGGGATCATCCCGGCAGGAGACAGGGGGATCACCCCGGCAGGAGACAGGGGGGTCATCCCGGCAGCAGCGAGGGGGAACATCTATCTGCTACGAGCGCCGTTACAGTCGGGCGGAGGTTGAGCAGCGCCTCAGCGCGCTAGAGAGACAATGGTCGGACTGGAGCACGCAGCTCCAGTCCCTTTCTGCGGCCCAGACGACGTATGCTACTGAGCGCCGGTCTTTCGAGGAGGAGCAGAGGCGTGAATGGACGGCCCGGAGGTCTTTCAAAGACGAGCAGCGAGAGCAGTGGACAGCTCAGCAATGCTTTGCTGAGCAGGAGCAGGAGCGGTGGGCAGCGCAGCAGCGCCACAACTTATGGGAACAAGAACAGTGGCGACGCCAGCAAGAGGCGGATGAGGAGATGCGCCGATTTATGGCCAGGTTCTCGCAGAACTGGCCCCCGCCCCAGTGAGGTTATCGAGGTAACCACACATCTCCGTGATCTTCTTCCCACAAACTTATTCTTTCCTTTGTATCGAATAAGTTTGGGGGGGGAGATGGGATCGGTCGATGTGTGTTTACCTTATTTTATCTTTTGGCTCTGTTTTATTTGCTCCATTCTGATGCTGCTATTTGGGTCTGTACTTGAATTTGAACTTGTAGTGTGAACCACCTTTATTTGCTTTTATCTGTTTACTTGTATTTAATTCAGTTTTTAAATTTCTGTTGGATTTGTAATGTGGAACCTGAATTGTGAAAGGGAAATGAATGGATTGGGTGGTCATTTTTGCATTATTGATCAAGTTTATGATGACAGATTTTCTTTCTCATGAAACTTACATTGATTGCTGTAAATGAGTTGGTGAATTGTGATCTTACGGAATTGATTTTGGCCTCTTGAATATGCTTATTGCCCTGTCAGAATTGAGCCTAACTTTGTTTCATTGAGAGTCGGTCACTGAACACTTAATCTCTAGAACTTGCTCTGGCTTCTTGCTCAAAATTGTGTAGGAGAGTGTCAAGGATTTAGAAATGATTTTAGGCCATCGTTTCATAAGCCCCAATGAACCCAAACACTAACCCGATACATACTCCTTTGTTAGCCTAGTTGAGCCTGAAAACCTTTTCTTTCTTAACCCGGATGATAGGAGGTGTGGATGGATGTATAAGGATATCCAACAATGTTAAGTGGTGAAGTTAGAGTCTGTATATGTGATGTAGTCCAAACATGTTGATGGACTAATGTCGTTGGTATGAGTATAGTGCACGATGAGTACATCTTTGTTCCTGTGTTGAGTCAGTGAACTTTGTTAAAAATAAAAAAAAAAAAAAATAAAAAAAAAAAGAGAGAGAGTCGAATAATGCACTGGATGTGCAAAGTACTTGTGTTATATCCTTCAGAATGTGCAATGTTTTGATACAAGTCAATGCACAAGAGTTTTGTCATGATTTTGAGTTTGAATCTTATTGAATTACTATTGAAGGGATGTGTCAATTTCAGTTTATGTCATAAGTATTGTTAGAGTCAGTTACGCCATACAGTATGTGATGAGGAAGAGTTAGAATGAATGGAGTTATAAGGATGAATCTATTCTAGTCACTTTTAGCCAAATTTCCATACCCTTCACAAATGTGCCTACATTAGAACCGTAAATAAAGACCTTTTTGATCTTTATCCGAGCACTCCCATGGTCAGTAGAGAGTTGAGACAACGAGCAAGCCTATGGTAGAAAAAGTTGTGCAGTTGACCATTTGAGAGTGTGCACTGACCTACTTACATTTTGAGTGAAAAATTTGAGTGATACACTATCTTGTGAGAAGCGGACTTTTAGAGGCCAGGATTGAAACTGTTTGTTTGCGATAAACTGATGAATGTCACAGTGATTGGTGTGGGAA
The DNA here is from genome assembly GCA_026898455.1 of Plectranthus barbatus. Taxonomy (NCBI): domain Eukaryota; kingdom Viridiplantae; phylum Streptophyta; class Magnoliopsida; order Lamiales; family Lamiaceae; genus Plectranthus; species Plectranthus barbatus. The sequence continues at coordinate 7,612 of JAPKLW010005053.1, forward strand.
TCACAACCCCATTTTGTGTCTGAAACAGCTGATAATCAATTAATGCACCCCTCGTGTTTACTTCTTTCTTTTATTTGTTTGCCTCATTGTCCGAGGACGAACAATAGCTTAAGTTTGGGGGGTTGATAAACACTCGTTTTGTGCACCTTGCTGATGTGGATTTGCTCACTTTTGGCCTTAGATCAGATTTTTTCATGCATTATTCATATTCTTTTAGAAAATATTACGTTTGGTCTGGTTTGTGGTTGTTTATGCAGATTTCACGCACAATCGAGTTGTTTACAAGGATTGACAAAATCTCCGAAAAGCCGACTGATGGTAGCTTGTACCGGGAAGAAGAAGGAGTCAGAAAATACAAAAGAAAACGTCGAAAACCCGTTCGAGGCAGAATCGGCGACCCAAATGACACAACCGGCGGTCGTCGGTCATGTAGATGGGTCGCCGGTTGTGTATTTTGAAGACATTACGCACGGTGCAAAACCGGCGACCCGGATGACACATCCGGCGATCGCCGATTATGTGGACGGGTCGCCGGTTCTGCAATTTTCAGAAGTTTCTCACGTGACATGATCGGCGACCCGGTTGCATAACCGGCGGTCGCCGATCGCGCCTCTCAGGTCGCCGTCTGTGTCCCGTTTTGACAAAATCTGGCGAATCTGAAGCCCAAAACCATATCTTTTGGAGATTTTAAAGGCCTCAACTATAAATAGGACCTCTCTGAACGAAAATAAGGTTCTTTTCATCACTTTTTCAACTGGAGAGTATAGAATTAAGGGCAAAAGGCAAGGGAACTTGAAGAGCACTCCGGAATTCGAAGATTGAAGACTACGGTTTTTAGTTTTCATGTTTTTCTATTTTTGTGACTCTTCATCTTTTGTTTTTCTGGGATTTAGCATGATTGGCTAAACCCATTTGTGGATTCTAGGGTTTTGAAACTTTGTATTTATTCATTCAACAGTTTATGCAATTTAATGTTCCTTTTCCTTTGATGTTCTAATTTAATTTGGGATTTTCATGAATTGTGATTAACTGGCCATTAATTGTGATTTGAATTGGTAGTTTTTGAACCGAGAGGTCTAGGTTATCAATTATGACGCAAATAAATTAGATTTACTAGAACAATTGTCCGAGAGGAAATTGAGCTTTTAAAGGGTTTAAAATCTAAGGTTTTTATCAAGAGTAAAATTCTTTTTGCGCATCCGAGAGGAGTCACCAGGTATTTTATTTCCATGTTATGGTTTAGAGTCCGAGAAGATCACCTGATAACATATTTGCGATTGCTCACATCTCTGGAAATTAAATTGGGATTGAATTACATGAAAACGTTGTTTGATTATTATGCAAAGTGGATTACCCTGGAATCCTGTTTTCTCACCAGTTTTCTAAAATCGTTAATTGTTCATTTTGTTTTATTACTACTTTAAAATCAATTAGTTTAGATAAACCAAAATCCTTTTATGATTCACCTAGATAGTAGTACGGTATCTATGTTTCAGTGCTTGGTTATATTTCGATCCTGCAATCCTTGAGAATCGATAAATTATTACTTGCCCTCTGCAGTGGTCTGTACACTTGCAGCTTTAGCGCGTTGAAAAACGCGCTATCAACAGATCAGGAGGATTATCTTCTTTCTTCTCTCTCCTTCTTGTTTTCGAAAATTACTCATTAATTTTCACAGATTTATTTCCTCAATCTGTTAGGAATTAAATCTTTGTGCGTGGGAAAAGATCAAGAGGAATCTACGCGCACTTGTTCTTCAGGGTTTCGCAACCCAGGTATTCCGCATAAACCCCCTTATGCATATTCAATAGGAGCATGCTAGGATTAATCATAGGCATAGCAATTTATTTTTTATATTCCAATTAACGATCCTTGGCAAACGGACTTCGTGATTCAGTTCACGAATCCCTTCAGTCTGTGTATGGATTAATATATATCAATAAGCCACATCAAAGAAAAAATATTTCTATCAATTATCATAAACAAAAGCAGAATAATAAACATAAGAGAAAAACTGGACTGCTATTTCCAGATAGATGAAGAAAACTGGAAAAGAAAATAACTCAAATAAGGTCAATGAGAGGAAACGAGCAACACATCAAATAGAATCCCCAGTTGAAATAAGAACGAAAATGCATTACGCTGGAAACTATATCTCGTGAAGCCTAACCTCAATGTTTACAGCCTCTGAATCAAAGCTGCTTCAGTCTCTGATAAGGGACTCCTGAATCGGGCGCGAGCACGATATCTAGTGGCAGTCGTGCAGGCGGTAGGTGCGACGGAAGAGGTCGGGCAATCGTTGGACAGGGACGACGGCAGAGGGTGGGTGGCGTCGGTGCGGAAGCGCGATAACCAGTGGTGTGCGACGGTAGAGGACAGGCAACCGTGCGACAGGGATGACTGCAGAGGGCGGGCGGGCGTTGATGAGTTCATATTTTCACTCATTATTGGTTTGATTTATCTTTGT